>PYXC01001354.1:620000-672500 GCA_015244755.2 Tenualosa ilisha
GTTGCTTAGATGTGACCCACTTACGGCCATAGACTGTTTGTCTGTATGTGGTTGTTGACAGAAACCCAAAAATGAATTATTAAAGTATTTTTTTCATTTTTTTTTTTGAAAATCAAAAACAAGAAGTAAAAGTAATATCACGTTGTGAAAGCTTACACTCAAGACTTCAAACGTCATGGAATTAACTGTGGGGGCAGACAGTAGGGATGCCAAGACAGCAGTAAGATTAAGAGAAATTCTGAGACAGGCAGGAAAGACAGAAAGAGAGCAGATGCACACAAAAGAGGGAGAGGGATGTCTGGTGAGAGAAGACAGACAGACGTAAAGGGGGGTGGGGAGGTTGGTAAAATGGGAGTCATACGAGCTCTTTAAATGTTTAGTTTGATGGGACTTGAATGGCTCTGCTTCAGAGCAGCAGGCTTCCTGCAGGTGTGGTCTCCCGCTGCTCTGGCCTCCAGCTGCCGCTCTCTCTCTGCTCAGACACTTGCTGCAGCTGCTGACGCTGAGGCTGAGGCTGGCACTGGTGCTGAGGCTGAGGCTGGCACTGGTGCTGAGGCTGAGGCTGGCACTGGTGCTGAGGCTGGCGCTGAGGCTGAGGCTGGCGCTGAGGCGGAGGCTGAGGCTGGCACTGGCGCTGAGGCTGGCACTGGTGCTGGTGCAGGCGCTGACGCACTCCGCACGCAGTAGACTGGCACTGACGCTGCTGCACACACATGGATACCGAATATGACTCAATATCTGTGTCCTCCCTAAGCCTTATACCCTAGACCTTTAAGGACTTTAACAGGCATGAAGCCACTTCCTGATTGGCTAAATCATTTAGGGGTCAGGCCTTGTGCTTAGGGAGGACAATGGCATTTAGCACATGTCAATTCTGCATCATGGCTATTAGTTATATTACTAATGGCATTTAGCACATGTCTATTCTGCATCATGGTTACTAGTTATATTACTTACGAGGTAAAAGAGAGTTGTTTTGACGTTGTTGCAGCGTTGCTGGATTGTTAACCTCCAGCTTCATCTCCCCTGTGCAGGTTCCTGATGGGGGCTTCCTGTGGGGGTGGGAACATGAAGGTGGACGACGTCGTTTACGAATCGCTGGGACTGCGCCCGCGTCACGCATACTCCATCCTGGACGTCCGAGACGTGCAGGGCTACAGGTGAGAAGGCTGCCAGAGTGACCCAGCAGGGAAGTCTGGGTAGTAAAAAAAAACAACAAGGTCATCCAAATAGTTGACCCTCTAGCTTGAAAATAGGCTTAGTTTTAACCTCTTGCAACCTGCGCTTCACAACTGGCAACGCCTGCTTTACAATGGAAGCTTGGAATAAACACACCAGGCTCCGACCACAAACTCCATCCTTGTTTACATCAATGAGCTTGTCAGGCTAATGGAGTCAGTCAGCTGTCAGAGGCTCTGACTGTCTGGCTGTGGAGCTATGAGGAATTAAGAGGGAGCTGTTCAAACTTGAGTAAGTGAGGTTGTGTGGAGTTTGACCTATTTTCTGTGAAGCCTCCCCTCTTCTGCTCGAAATACATTTTTTATGGTCAGTTCTATTTTATTGACTTGTAAGACTTCGCAATGGTCTCTTTTCCACACATTTTGCTGTGTGAATCACTGGCGTGGTCATTAGTCTCCCGGAGAGGCCGGCTCATGTTTTTGCAATGGCTCCCAGCAGCCTACTACTGCCTGCTTCAGGTGTCATTGTGAATTTTCAGCCCAAATTGGGCATTCAGTGCTGTTATATGACAGGTACAAGTTCAGCTGCTGCATATGAGCAAAGTCAACATTCCTTCCTTGTTGTCATTTTAATTCTATCTGTGTGTGTGTGTGGTGTGTGTTCCCAGGCTGCTCCGGCTCAGGAACCCCTGGGGGCGCTTCTCGTGGAATGGCAGCTGGTCGGACGAGTGGACCGAGTGGCCACAGCACCTGCGTCACGAGCTGATGGCCCACGGCAGCAGCGAAGGCGTCTTCTGGATGGAGTACGGAGACTTCATTAAGTACGTCTGACAGCCGTCCATCAACCGTCCATCACACACATGTACACACACACATACATGGGGTTGGGTGGCTATTGTAACCTAGACACTTCAGTCAAGGACAAAGCACAATGTATATCATAGCCCACCTATTTCATATCTTAGCCACCCACGTAATCTTTTCCACTGCTATGCGTTGTCCATGAGCCTGTGCAGAGTAGCCCATTTTGCAGGAGGCACTGCATCTCCAGAGAAGTATGACAAATGTGCTACTTTGTCAAGTGTATGACCCTCCTCAAAGCCAGGGTGCACTGGGCCCCCCCCCTCCCATCGCTCATCCCCTTCCACGAGTGCAGTGAGGAGACGGGGCCGTTTGTCACAATCTACAGACTCCTTGTGTTTCAGAAGCAGCTCTCGAATCTGAAACACAAGCCCCCTGTTGTTATCCCAGGCAATGCACACACAAAAAGAAAGCAGTTGGCCTTCGGGGGGGAATGAAAAGGAGTTTGGTTGTGTTCCGTAGCGGCCCTGTTGCTGCAGCCGCGGCTCTCTTCCAGAGGCACCACTGGAGCTCAAGCTGGTCAGATGAAAGGCAGTCAGGGGGACAGAGAGGCTCCTTAAAACACTACAAGACAAACCAGACTTCCAGTCTTTCCCCAGAGACGTTGACTACATCAGTGCACAGAGAAACGTCAGAGTTGCTGCACTGCACTCTCTCTCTCTCTCTTTTATTCTTTTTCTTTTTCTCTCTCTCTCTCTCTCTCTCTCTTTCTCTCTTATCCTCTCTTTCTCTCTTATTCTTTCGCTCTCTCTCTCTCTCTCTCTCTCTCTCTCTCTCTCTCTCTCTTTCTCTCTGTCTCGGTGGATAAATGATTGTCCCCAATTGTAAACACTTTTCCTGCAGAGACTGACGGCAGAGCTCGTTCTCACTGAGCCATCCTACAGAGAGACGTGTGACTGCATGAAGCTGTCTGTGAGCACTGAGCCGAAGTGTGTGTGTGTGTGTGTGTGTGTAGCAGGATAGCGGTATTTTCAGGGTAACCTTTCCATTAGCGAGTCATTAAAGCCTTAAACAGGTGACGGCACTCCCAAGCCAAACAGTTGACGCAGTCAATTAAGCAGGGCTGCAGAGAATCCACACATACTCCCTCACCCTCTTTCACACACACACACACACACACACTGATTGTGTCTGATGTGTTGTGAGTTTTCCAAGTGCACACACACACATTTACCCATGCACCTGCTTTCTCACACACGCCTGTTTGCTGTGTCTAAACGCCTGTGATACACACACACACACACACACACACACACACACACACACACACACAGCCAGTATTGCATTGAGCAATGTCAGTGTTGTTGGCTGTAATATAGACAGCCACTCCTTTGTGTGATCATGTTTTATTCAGATGTTTAAGAGTTGCACGCAAGAGGCACGTGGTACTGTGTGTGTGTGTGTGTGTGTGTGTGTGTGTGTGTGTGTGTGTGTGTGTGTGTGTGGGAAGCAAAGAGGAGGCAGTATACATTTGTCTTTCCATATTATCACATTCTCTTTGTCCACACTAACGTAAGGCTGTGTTGTATATGTGCGAAACTGCCTGCTCAGTCTCTATTCATGCGAGTTCTCCAGCGGTAGCGAGAGAGAGAGAGAGAGAGAGGGAGGGGAAGTGAGCAAGATCAAGGCTGAGAAAAGGACGAGTGCAGAAAACGACTGAAGAATTCCTGACTCACTTTTTTGACACAAAGCTTCACTCCAAAGGCATCGCTGACAGAGCCGACTCACAGTACACCAGCCCCTTCAAAATAAAAGGGCAAAGGAAGAAAAAAAGCTTTATACATATTGCACAAACACACACACACACACACACACACACACACACACACACAAATGGCAGGGCAGACGTCGCATTACAGAGAAGTCTATACAAAGCAGGGGGTCAAGTTCATGTTAATATTGATGGTAATGGCAGCAACAACAGTGGTGACCAAAGCAACAGTGACAAATAGGCTTCATTTACGCAGCGCTTTTCTGTCTCCGATAACGGAGGTCAGATGTGGAGAAATCGGCCCGTGGAGTTTGTGCTGCGGGTGCCAACACGCAGCAAATAGCTCAAGTGCTCTGCAAACGCATGCGTTTAAAGGCTGGGAAACATAACTTGAGTCGCCGGGCCAGGCTGTACTTGTTTACCCGGAGCGAGTGTGTCGGCTGCTGAGAGATAAGAGAGGGGGTGTTGGGTTGACGGCGTGAGTGGGTATCGCTGAGACTCGTGCCGACCGGCAGCATTATGGGGGATATTTGAACCTGATGGATATCTTTAACGTGTGTGTGTGTGTGTGAGTCTAGGTGTCAGAGTGTGTGTCTGTGTGTGTGTGTGTGTGTGTGTGTGTGTGTGTGTGTCTGTGAGCAGGCACATGCCTGAGGTCTGCGTTGGGAACAAGCACATGCAAACATATGCAGCCAAGCATTTGAAACCCTCACCCAGTGCCGATGCTATCAGTAGTTCGCTACAGCCGTTTGGTAATTGTGCTGAGCTTTGGCAGTCCTTTTGTGTGTGTGTGTGTGGTGTGTGTGTGTGTGTGTGTGTGTGTGTGTGTGTGTGCGTGTGTATATATATATATATATGTGTGTGTGTGGTCAGAAGCTGTGGCCACTATCAGTCTGCACAGGAGGCCTTTATCACACTGATGCTCGGGTTTCCAGTCTGTCCTGATAGCTGGCTATGGAGCCCTGCTATGCTATGTTTAGTATGCTATAGCCATGCTTTAGCATACTAAACAACACAATGAATGTGAGGCCTTTAGTACACAGCACTAGTTTCAGGTGCTCACTATACAATTACTGACACTGAGCCACCCAGTTGGTATATTCAGAGATGTGGTGTGTACATTCTGACATTGGAAAGCTAATGTGGATGCTGTGTGTGCACGCTGTAGGTACTTTGACTCCGTGGACATCTGTAAGATCCACTCAGACTGGCACGAGGTGCGTCTGCAGGGCTGCTTCCCCAGCAGAGCCAGTGGGCCCATCACCGTGACCTCCCTCACTGTGCTTGAGAGAACTGCGCTGGAGTTTGCCCTGTTCCAGGAGGGCAGCAGGTACGTAACGCCCCCATACACACACACACAAACACACGCACAAGCACACACACACTCTCACACACAAAGAAACATTTTCTCATTAAACAAGCACATTTCACCTCATCACATCTCTCCTCATGCACAGATACACACACACACACACACACACACACACACACACACACACACACACACACACCACACACACACCATATGCCAGTGTAATCCATCACACTTGTTCCTCAGCTCTGGCCTCACTAATTTAGTCCCATACAAGGCATAGTCCCCTATAAGGCAAAATAGGCATAATCCTGTTATGCAACTAGTTCACTAGTTATTTGTGTGTGTGTCCGTGTGTCTGTGTCCCAGGCGTTCAGACACGGCAGACAGCCACCTGCTGGACCTGTGCATCATGGTGTTCCGGGCGTCATTTGGCAGCGGTAACAAGCTGACGCTGGGTCGCTTGTTGGCCCACAGCAAGCGTGCAGTGAAGAAGTTTGTGGGCTGTGACGTCATGCTGGAGCCCGGCGAGTATGCCGTGGTCTGCTGTGCCTTCAACCACTGGCAGATGAACCTGGCCAGCCCCCCAACGCCAGGTACACCCCCCCACACACACACACACACAACACACAACAGTCGTACCAGGCGCACACAGAGAGAGATAAATATGCCGGCACCTTCAGTAGCTTGGATTTGTGTTTAAGAATTCTTTGACTGGGAACGTTTGATATTTGCATAAAATTTTCGACTGCAGATGAAAATTTGTTTCGCTGGAGGGGATGGATTAACTCCCTATTCGCATAAGGTATAACGCAAATGTGCTTGATGAAAATGGGTTTCATTCACATAAATTTGCATTCATTGCAATTTTAGAAGAAGCTTCAGTAAACACTGCTGTGCCAACCCAATGGTTTATTCTACAGCTGTTCAGCTTCCTTGATTAGGAGGTTCCATTCATTTGCATCATAGCAGATAAGAAACATGCACATTTCCTTAAGCTAAATCAGGGATGACCAAACTGTTTTTTTTGCTTGCGGGCCATCTGCGGAACAATCTAAGCTGCCAAGGATCCAAGGAAAAGGAAGAACAATTTTCAACCAACTGCAAGTGAACTAATATTAATATTAGATCAATGTAACAACAGGCCACATCGCCTTTTTTTTTAGACGTCATTGTGGGCCACATGAAAGATAGCAAAAAAACGCCCACAGTTGACCCCCGGGCCTTAGTTTGACCGCCCCTAATTGTCAGACGCCAGATTGTCATGATGTTCTTAAAACAAGCTGGATGGAAACCCACTTGTAGTTAAACACACATACTCACACACAAAATAATTATGTACAACACTTAATAATAAGTGTTCTTCAAGTCTGCTGAACATATTAGACACAATGTCAACATAAATTTTTGGTCTCAACCTTTCACATTGTGTTTGTGTGTGTGTGTGTGTGTGTGTGTGCGTGCGTGCGTGCACAGTGTCCAGTCCCACCAGTGTTCGGCGACCCAGTCAGGACTTCCCGGGCTTCATCCTGGCCATCTACAGCTCTCGGCAGGTGATGGTGGAGCAGGTGGAGGCCAGCGCCACGACCCTCGCCGACGCCATCATCCTCCTCACCGAGAACAAGGGCGAAAGACACGAGGTCCCACACACTCTTCCTCTCCTTTTCTATCTTTTTCTGTGTGTGTGTGTGTGTGTTCGAGACAGAGGTAGCTAGAGAGAAAAGAAGACCTTCACTGATGGCCTTTCTACAGGCTCTGCAGTGCTCTGAGGTGTTGCATAAGTAAACGCCCAGTGAGGTTTCTGAGAGCCACGCCAGACTCGGCTCAAACAGTCCCATCCTCCTGAGCGCTTGACAACCCAGCTGTGGTGGGACAGTGTCCTCTTATTGGAGGATTCTATTCACTTGTCTGAGAATGCAGCTGTGTAAGAGAGTCACAGAGCCAGAGGCTGTTGAGAGAGAGGGAGAGGGAGATAGAGGGAAAGGGGGAGAGAGAGAGAGGGAGAAAGAGGGAAAGGGAGAGAGAGAGATGTCTCAGGCTGTTCTTTTTGATGTTGTTTTTTTTTTTCTGTATTTGGTTGTTTGTCAGTGTTTATTTGTTTGCCTGCTCAGTGGCAGTGCGAGACGCGGATGTCAAGTCAACAAAGCGGTTTGAGATGATACACAGAGCTGAGTGTGCGCGCGTGTGTGCGCGCGTGTGTGTGTGTGTGTGTGTGTGTGTGTGTGTGCACGTACGCGTGCGTGTGTGTGTACTGGCTCCTCTCAGCCATTACAGTCAGTGGACTTCACACACTGCCACACGATCACAGTCATCTTATTGTTCTCTTGTGCCCTGTGTCTCTTGGAGGAACTCCTAATGAATGGCAGGGATGAGGATGTGGTGGTGTGTGTGGTGTGGTGTGTGTGTGTGTGTGGTGTGTGTGGTGTGTGTGTGTGTGTGTGTGTGTGTGTGTGTGTGTGTGTAGGCTGGAATATTGGCCTCTAGAATGGAGGAGGAAGCCACAGGCACTCTGTTGTTTCAATGTGAATGAAGCATGTTCACCAAGCTCATTCATCTCTGTGGGGACTTTTATTGTGTATTTTTGTGTTGTAGTGTGTGGGTGTTGCTTTTCGGGAGACGGCAGTGTCTGTTGTGGAGTGAGTGTATTGTGGGTTTTTTGTAGTGTAGATGCTGCTGTTTGTGTGTGTGTGTGTGTTTGGGAAAGGAAGCTTCTCAGAAAACCAGATGAAGCTTCACTACACTAAACCTACCTGAAGACAAAATGTAGCAAGCTAAGTTACAATAAAATAGCAGAGGTAGTTTACTACATGTGAAGTCACTTTATAATTTACAAAAAAGGCCTATAAATAGATACAATTATCCAACCTTGTTCCATGATTCTACTAGTAACCTAACAGGTCTCCACATAGACATACAATAGTAAATTGCCCATTGTATTAGGTACTGTAAAATGTTATTTCCTTGCATGTGCATTCCTTGCCCAGGAGGCGTTAAACAGGAGAACAGTTTGTGCATGTGTACTGTGTTTGGGTCCTGAAATACAATTCCCTATGTTTCTATGTTTACAAAACCCTGGGCATCTATATACATATACATCGCTTATGATGCGTACAGCATTTTGCACTAGTTTTTCTACTACACAATGCTTTCTCATATGATTTTGCTATTTAGATTTTCTATAATGGGCATGTGATTTTTGTATGAATGTTTCGTACACTGAGGATGTTTTTTGTTTTTGTTTTTTTTTTTAAATCGTGGCATCTCTCATGCAACAGATACATGTGCATTTGGTGGATTATTGCAAAGAACTGATCTTTCATGGATGGCCTAGATGCAAGATTTGCTGCTGTGAGCTGATGCTCTGGAAATGTAGCTTATAGGAAAGCTAACAAAAAAAAAGCTAAGCTAATGAAAAGCTATCAGGTTCAGGAAATAGCAGAGCTACCGCCACACTACTCAGAAAAGTAGTTAAGCTAGTAGCTTCACTTCTGCCCAACACTGGGGAGAAGCAGTGTGGGTGCTGATGGGTGAACCTGAGGAACCAGGCTTATGGCTCCGTAACGAGTCATGTTATTGGTCATGGACCAGCCCTACTGCACTGCATTGGCACTTTAACTTCAGGCTAAAAGATTCTTCAGCCATCTCTGCTGTAGGCTGCCTACAATCATTTGCAGAACACTAGTTCAGATTTCTCATGGAAAAGTGAGTCATCCTGTGTTTAAAATGAACACTTGGCCCAGGCTGTGGGGATCAACCAAGAGTTTAGTGACGAGGGAGTTTGGTGGAAGTCACTCCTCTATCACCCCCTAGAGGACAATGTGGTGAATGACATGATTAGGCTGATTCACAGAGGAGATCACAGAAATAAACTGTGCAGCTTAGCCTGTGCCTGTGAGATTGCTTTGCTCCTAAACTGAAGTGGCACCTTCATCATGACTGCTATAGTGTGTGAATGACAACATCTTTAGCCTGCACCTGGGCTTCTTAGCCTTGTAATTTGTATTAGTCATAAAGCTGTCATTCTGAATATTTTCTAAACTTTGTCACTCATTTACATACTGTCAGGCGACTGGGAATATAAATTCGTTTTTTTTTTAGGGGGGGGGCTCCATGAAAGCTGCTTTCCGTATGCTTAAACCAAAGTGGCGTTTGATGAATTAGGTTATGTGTGTCATGTCGGGCGGGAGCCCACTTAGAGAAGCTTGGCGCTGCCATTGTCCCACTTCTGAAGATGACAGCAGTGCCAGTTCAAATTCATGGCGTCCTTAAAATATCATCACCTGCAAGCGAGCAGTTTAATTTCCCCTTCAGTGTCATTTTCAGCCCATTTAACACCCTGGTTTACCTGTTATTAGACCAGTGACAAACTTCACATTCATACCTCAGTCAGGGGTATAGATGGATACAAACACCAAGCTCACATCTTGAAAGCAAAAGGTATAAAATGATGTGTGAATTAAAGTCTAGAATAGGACTGAATCTGCATGACTAGAGTAAAGCATTTCTTGCTTGTCTCTTCTATACTTGTAATTGAATGCTTAGATGGATACTCTTCACTTTTTAGGTGTGAGCAACCATTTTGAGGTCAGAATAGGTCTTCTGTGATGCCCAACCCTGGCCTTGCTGACACCATAGCAGTTAACTGAGAATGGGGCTTTGGTGTGTTTTTGATTTCTACGAGACCTAACCTGCAATGAAATGAAATTGCACGTCAAGATTATTTAATCAGATCCTTTTGGAAATGAAGAAAGCATATTGGTCTTGTAAACAAAGATTTTAAATGGGTTTGTGTCTGTATTGTTTAACATTAACCGCATTAGTGTAATCATTGGTGTGTACAAAACAGTGCCAGCCATCTTCCTTTGGCTTTCACGATGTAAAGGCCAGCCCTCCTGTCTGGAGTCTTTACTGGAGTGGCCATGAAACAAGTGGGGTGAGGGATAGATGAAAATGACCTGAGGTTGGGCTCAGCCTTGTCTCCCTGGATACTGAGCGTGTGTATTGCAGGGACACTCATGCCAATACTGCCCCATGGCTTCTCCCTCCTCACCTGTTTTACAGTTTATCTGCGGGCAGAATTTAGTGTTTAGCTAGAATTTATGTTTGTTTTGTTTTTTTTCTTCTTCTTACTGTCTTCTCTCTTGATTTTACAGTAGCATTTGATTTTCTCTGCTCTTACAGAACATGAATCTTAATAAAAAGTGTAATTACAAGTGGTAGTAATGAAATTCCTAGCCATTGCTAATGTCACCATTGGCCTCTTCTGTCTGTGTGTCAGGGCCGGGAGGGCATGACGTGCTACTACCTGACCCACGGCTGGGCGGGCCTCATCGTGGTGGTGGAGAACCGCCACCCTAAGTACTACCTCCATGTGTCCTGTGACTGCACCGACAGCTTTAACGTGGTGTCCACACGTGGGAGCCTCAAGACCATAGACAGTGTCCCACCACTGCACAGGTACACACACACACACACACACACACACACTCACTAGTGTTTCACAATCCACTGATCGTAGGAGGATGTTGACGATATGTTGTGATTGAATTCAGCAGAGAAATAAATCTCATTTCAAATCCATTCACGTTGTTGTTTGCGTGTGTGTGTGTGCACTACTACAGACAGGTGCTGGTGGTTTTGTCCCAGCTTGAGGGCAACGCGGGCTTCTCCATCACCCACCGTCTGGCCCACAGGAAGGCAGCTCAGGCCTCTCTAGGGGACTGGACCCCCAGCAAGGCCACCCACTCGCCCCAGCTCACCTCAGACACCGACGGACTGCACCGACCACGGCCGCTCTGACACACACACACGCACGCACACACACACACACTCTCAGACTGGCACACTGAAAAGCATATGCATTCATGCACAGACACAGACACACACATATGGCTGGTCTTGGTTGGCACTGACTCATTTTCAGCACGAACATCCTGCCAAACACACGACTGTGCCATGACATGCATAACCATGGATCTACACACACACACACACACACACACACACACACACAGTGACAAGGGGTTAAGGTCAGGCTGGGTGTGCTATAACTACTGAGCCAACTACATCTGATTATTTAAGCCATGACCTCTTCTCCTCTCTCACACACACACACACACATACACACACACACACACACACACACACAGGGCAGAAAGGCCTGTTTTATGGTACCATGTTGAGCCAAACTTGCTTACAGATCTCTTAAACCATTACATATTTGTACTTATACAACATATTATTACAGTCATATGTAGTCTCTATTCATGTGTTTACTCGTGAGCGTGTGTTTGTGTGTGTGTGTGTGTGTGTGTGTGTGTGTGCGCGTGCGCGTGCGTATGAGAGACAGTATGTACATAAAAATGCCTGTCAGAAAAGTACTTGTGATATGATGTACACTGGGAGTGGTGATGGGATATTAGAGGTAACAGTGGGAAAAAAAAAAACTTGAATCTATTTTTTGGGGTTGATTTATTTGTTCATTGTTTCCGGGACATCGGGGTAATATTTTTACATTGATTTATAGTTATTTTTCCATTATTGATGTGTGTTTTTTTTTTTTTTTTTTAAATCAGATACTTGATTTGCTGTTGGATGTTATGGTGGGAGAGGCAGACAATCTGTCACAAAGTGTGTTTGTGTGTGTGTGTGTGAGAGAGAGAGAGAGGAAATTGATTGAAAGCAAAGAAAGAGAGCTGGATGGTTCACTGTCTGTGTGTAGAGATTACATCTTTGTTAATTTATTAATGTGAAACATTTGTATTCATGTGTTCAGAAAAGCACAAGAAAATCTGCTGTCCTGCATCTATAGTTAATTTTGTCTTTGTGCACAAGTGCGTGCGAGCGTGCGTGCGTATGTGTGTGTCTGGTGAAAGCATGTCAGATGAGTGGGTGGATGACTGATGCTGTTGCACTGAAATCTCTGACGTGAGATCCAGCGTTGCTGCACCACCTTGTGCACTCGTTTAATCTGGTGTCAGTGTTTTCTCTCTTTCTCTTTTTCACTCTCCGGAGATCTATTCTCCCCTTTCTTCTCCTCGCCATCACTTCCAGTCAGTTTTGTTCTTTCTCTTTAGTTTGTTTCTTGTGCCACAGTCCTGTGGATCATCTCCAAGTAGGAATGTTATTGTGAATCATAAGGCAACGATTCCCCATGGTGATGTGCAGAAGTTATATTTCAACTGGGTACACACACACACACACACACACATTCACACACTCACACCACAGTCACATCCTGATGATTTGTAAATTGTATAGACTCTGTGCTAATACCACCTTAAAAATCAGTGGTTTAACCTGTATAAAGAAAATCAACCAATCAAATCAAGTGATCGCTGGAGGAACATGGAACTCCACTGGATGGGAATGTGATGTATAGAATATTTTACTGATTTTGGAGACAAAATACTATATGAATATGTACAAATAACTCTATGTTAAATTTGCAATCTCAGGTTCCATTGGACCAAATAAAGGTTTTTTTTAAGGAATTGCAGTGTGTTCATGAATTGTAAAGGAGTGTGTTTTTCCCTTACCAAGGCTTTTCATCATGCCTCAGGAATGCTGACTATATTTAGTGAGGATTTGCTTCAATGTTGGATCGTAGAACCATGAGGTCCCTTTTTTCATTTTTTCACGTCATTGCCAAAGGTGACCTTGTTGAAATCATCACATTGGCCAAGGTGTGCTTCACTGATCAAACTCAGTGTCTGGCAAATACTTTTCCCTAAAGCCTTTTCTAGTTACTCCCATGTTATCTTTAGCGTTGCCTAGGAGCTGATGCCAGGCTAAATGCCATCTGGTGAGGCTAGAAGCGTCCAGATGTAAATGGAGACGTTGGCACGGTCGCTTGCACCGGACATGGGAGGTGCTTTGCCCTGTAATCAGGTTTTAGGCTTTAGTTTTCACATGAGAGTGGATGGCCCTCACTAACCTCTGGCTGCTGATTCAGTCATGGCAGACAGCAGCATCCTCGCAGAGACCTTTAAACTAGAGTTGCATTTCTTAGATAAAGTTTAACACAGCCTGCACAGATTCACTTATGTAATTATCCACAATTACTAAACGGTATGGGATTTTCCACTTATTAAGCCATAATTTATAGCTACTATGATGTCTGGATATAAATCCTAAACTGTCTAAAGATACCAGATTGTGTGAAGAAGTGACGATGGAGACAAGATGATTACACGCAACAGTCTCTCTCAGTCTTTTTACAGTTTCAGTTCATTTACTCAAAGAGTAATTTTTTAGAGAGCTTCATTTTTTCTCTTAAATATCACACAAAATAAGTAAATGCTTAAAATGAATTAAATACAGTAACTGCATCCACATAATTCTATGGACTAGTGAACAAGATCAGTAAGTGTGTTTAGATGTAAGTATTGCCAATTTATTTTTTAATTTATAACAGAAGTGTCCCCTCAATGAAGAGATCCCTTTCTTGGACAAAATGTTTGAAATGAAAGAAGGAGTGTGTAGTGGTTGCCATGAGTGTGTTGTAGAATTACAAACACAATGTGAGGCAGCAAATGTGTTTAATGTATGGCTACACTGTGTTTAAGGTACATCACAAAACCTTCAGGTCTTGAGGCTTTGGTCTGAGCATTGCTATTTAGTGTGTAAGCAGTTGGCCATAATGCACTTAAACGTGGTAAGATAGTATTCAAATACAGACACTATGATCAGGCACTACGAAGAACATAATCTTTATCTGTCAAAGCAGATAAAGCTGTATTTAACACTCATCATCAGTGGTGCTGTGGATGTGTTTGTGTTTGTGTGTGTGTGTGTGTGTGTGTGTGTGTGTGTGTGTGTGTGTGTGTGTGTGTGTGTGAGAGAGAGAGAGAGAGAGAGACATTTTAGATGTAGCACTGCAAACTTCAGCCCCGTTAAACAGCTGCAATACGTGTCATGAGGTAAATCATGCAGAGCTGTTGACTATTTCAGTTTTGCTTTTAGAAAGATCCACTAACATGGTCTGAAAAAACATGCCCGCATTGATAAGAGGAATTTGATGAGATCAGAGGCATATGATTCGATTCTCATATCTCGATTCCAACTCCTAGCCTGCATCTTTGCCTCTCTGTCACCCCCCAAACTTGGGACAGTGGCAAACCAGTGGCATGATGCTGTAACATAAGGCTGCTCATCTGAAGTGGTCATAATAAAAGAGAAACAAGCCTCCCACTGCACAAAAAGGAGTGTTTCCGGAAGTATCCGGACATCCAAATCTGCTGATGCACAGAGGTATACATGCACCAGCAGGGCATTTAAGAAAACACTAGGATTTTCCAGAGTAAAGTGAGGGAGCTGCCAGGTTGCCCCACTACTCTGCCCACCTCACACTAGACTGCCTCTCAATTCTTTAATAAATCTGAGGGATTTGCCACTTAAAACGTAGAATAGATCTCCAATGATTTATAATGAAGACATGTCTATGAAACACTCAGCATTAGTGTTGAAAAAAACACTAGACTAAGTGAATCCTATCAAATAGAAAATATGGAAGGTATCATGGTGTCTTCTGAAAAGTTCCTCACCTGGAAATAGTCTTGTTTTGTTGTATCATATGCCAGGCCAATAGGCGGAACTATGGCGATCTACAGCACATGTTTAAAAGAACAACGGCACCAAGGAAAAGTTTTTGGAGTGTGGACAGATGATTTTAACCATAGGTTACTGTAAACGAATGATATAGTGTTGGAAAATTCTCTTCAGCATGCCAAGAATCTACTATTGTCTTAAAAGAAAAGAAAACCCCTGTGTGTTCAGACCCTCCAGTTTTTCGCGACTTTGCGATCGCATAAAATCCCGTAAAATCAATGATTTATCGAGAAAGTGTTATATTTGCAGGAAAAATTCGCAAAATATGACCCATAAAAATTCTTGATGATAGAATTTTAACAATTTACCTCTTCTGCTGATGGCAGGTTCAGTCAGTGATGATCACCGCTGTCTTCACTGATGTTGCGTCTCTCTAGGGAGAGCGATAAATTGTCTACAGGCTCACTTAAGCATGACAGCGCCCCCCTCTCTAGTGGGTGCGGGGACAGACTGTTTTGCATTCTTAGATAATGCTTAATTTTACTCCTTTCTTGCTTAATTTTCAGTACTTACAACTTCTAAGGATTTATTAGTGTTCAGTGGAGAATTCTGAATATTTTCAGATTTTCTGTCAGCGAAGGTCTAGTGAGCCCATTTGAAGGGGTGGAGACATCTCTATTGTCTAAACAACAGAAAGATGACTTACTTAAAAAAGATATGCAATCGTTTTTGGATTTTACTCTGTGTTTTGTAGTTCATCACTAAAGTATGGCTTTAACCTCAAACTGGTGTGCTTTCTCCTCAGAATTCTCCAACAGCATTGCACTGATCACATGTTGGCGAGCTAAGTTAGGTTATTAACCTGAATTAGCCTGTTAGCTTAATACTAAAAAGATTTCCTTGCATAAGTATCAGTATGTATTTCTATGGTCAATATGAAAGAGAAACAGGATCAGGGAACAGCTTGGCTATTTTGTGACTCTTGTTTCCCTGACCATTTCTTTGTAACTCCCTTGAGCCAGTTGTTACAAGTGAGAGGTAGTCGTTAAAATAATCACGTTAATCAATTTTGTTTATGTGGAATGTGGCTGTGAAGATGTATTGCTTGCTACAACCTGCTCCATCTTTTTTTTTTTTTTTTAATTAAGGTCCCAGGCACTCTCTCACTTAGGCCTTGTGCTCCCTCTCTCTTGCATATACTACACTACTGATTCTGTGTTTCTACACTTTCTTATATAAGACTTTCATCACTTTCAAATGCTTGACTTTGGTGCTTGCACTGTTGATATGTTTTGCCAACATAGCCAGTGGACTGGTTTGTCTGTTTCTGAAATGCCACTGTTTTGGTGGATGATTATAAATTGGTGCTTGAACCTCACACCACTGACTTTCCTTATACTTATGTAAGTAATTTAATGTAATAATATATGTGATTTGTAAATTGAGTCAGGTTTGAGTGGTGTGAGTCAATCTATAGCTCTTTGTTGCGCAAGATCACTGAGTGCTGTTGGTAGGAAACGGCACAAGAAATTTTGAAACAACATGGAGCGACTGGTGAACTGGAAGCTAACACTAACAGAATGGGACACAGAGACTCACTTTCAGTTTCATTTTCTTATGCCCCGTTCAGTTAAAGTTAGCTGCTGTTCAGCTATTTGGTCTATGCTGTATCAGATTTTCTCATTCTTTTTCCTACAGGCAGCACTCAGTGACCTCAAACAACAGGGCTATGGATTGAATCACAACGGATTTTTCTATAAGGTTATGGCGACCTATAATGGTCAACTTTTGTAAGGGGGAGGTTGTGACGAACCCCTTAGGTCCATCCCTTTTTCTCTCGTTTTCTGTATGTGTGTGTGTGTGTGTGTATGGCTGTCTCCCAGGTGCTCCTTATTACTTAGTTCACCTGTGTGGGGGCATGTCCTGCTCCTCTGCACTCAGAGGTCAAGATGGGAGAGACAAAATGGAATCAGGCTTTGTTTTGTTGCTTGTCACTAGTTTTAAACAGTTCAAATGAAACTTGCCTGTTTTATGACTAGTTGCTTTCCTGTCCCTATCTTTGTAACAACCTCGAGCCAGTTGTTACAGTGGGCATCAGCATTGCCATTTCTCTGTCATTCTTGGGAGTTGCCCAGTTTTAAAGGAGCAATTTCTTTATGCCTGTGTTCTAGAAATGTTTAAGCCCATCTTATGTTCTGCGAAGAACCAGGGAATGGAAAATAATGTGTTGATTATCATGATTTCTTAATCAGTAAATGGAATTCAAATGGAAGTCAGAATTAATTTCTAATAAATACATTTTCTTCTCAGAGCTCCAGCACAGCAATATGACAACAAAAACACCCTTGAAGCTGTTTGATGAGGGTGAGTCCACAAGTCCTGTATGAATGACTGCATATTTATGCAGAGGACAAATCTTAAACTACATAGTTTTGTTATTTTATATTTTAATGTTTCATTAATGTATAGAAACAATTTTCTTGAGTGCTATTTTTTGAAAGATTGTAGCATTTCATAACAGTGCTAACAGACCTGTGGGCCTCACACATCTCTCCTTCTTTTTTCTTTTCTGATTCTTTCTGCTCGTTTTAAATGTTCTGCTTGTTCCCCAGGTCTTAATCACTCACATTTTATCTCTCTATCTGTCATAGCTCTCAATATCTCCCAATTGTCTTTCTTTTGCTGATTTTGCCCTTACAGAGAATCAGGGCGAAACAGATTAACAACAGATTGACCACATTGAAAATGTCAGTCTGTCACTTACACACACACACACACACACACACACACACAGACATTAACACAAACACAAACGTATATCTTCCAGACACATTCCCTTTGTAAGAGACCTGTTGAGTGTGTGTATGTGTGTGGGTGGGTCGGTGTTTCTTATGACCTCACTTAATGCAGCGTTTGAGGCCTTTGGCAGGTGATTGGGAAGTTTTTTACTGGCTGCATAGAATTTAAAGGTGTCCTCCATCTTGTCAAACATCTTATTAGAGCAAAAGGTTGGAACATTTCTTATACATAGATAGACATAAATACACAGCTAGATGTTATTTGAGAACTTTTGTCCCCAAACAAAAGTTCACATTACTCAAATACACATTTAGAAAATAGAAGAGATAACAAATACCAGTAATATGCCCCTGCAGGTGGAATTTAGAAGAATCCACACATTAGACAGGACAGACCAAACAGTCTGTGTGCATTTGTGAGTAAACCAGAAGAATGCTTGGAGCACATCTCAGTTCACTGATAGACATCAGTAGTCTGGTAGTAGTCCATGAAATCGGCTGTTTTAAGATGCATGTCCCGGTTTTGCATAAGTTACTCACAAATGGGTTTGTCCAGCATAGAAAACACAAATGCACTTAACAGAGGACAGGTTTAGGTTGCTACTTTGGCTTTCAGCCTTTTACCACATTTTTGTAAATTAAGTTTGATTAAAAAGTGTTTAATTCATCTTGGTTCTCCCGTTACAGGCAAGCCTCATGCGCACAGAGAGATCAGACTGAAATATGAAAAAAAAAGAAGCCAGATGAAGGCATGGGAAACATCTAAGATATTTCTGGCTACGTACAAATCATAGCTGAGATCTCACAATGCAAAAGAGTGGAAATGCATCAATGTAACCTAGGCTACTCTCTGCTATGGCGCATGCCAGTTCTGCTCAGTTCAGAGTCCCTTACGATGAGCAGCTCTCTGTTCAAACAGATCAGCTGACCTGAAGCAGTGGATCTCACAGAATGACTGAATATACTTTAGGAGAGTTTCTACAGCCAAAAACTAGAGGACAAAAATCAGATTGGGCCTCTTATTGAAGCCGGACTTTACAAGTCCAAATCCATAACCAGACCTGTCCTGTAAATAGGGCCGACGTCAGTTCAGGCCTCAATTGTAGTTTGAGGTTTTACAGTGATCGTTGAAGATGTTTTTCCAGTGTGTGCTTTCAGCAACTATTGGCTATTTTTAGAGGGTTAGTGTGGACACCTCATAGGTAACTTGCTCTAAAATGACCAAGCCTAATTTGATTAACAGAAACATATAAACAGATAATGTTCCCTGTTATCAAACCTCAATTGCCACTATTTGCATTGAGTCGTCACAGGTGACTGACAGTCTCACAGATGCTGACAGTCCTGTCTATGTCTCAGTAAAATAAAAATCAGGGGAAGCAAAATAATAGTAAAAAAAGATGTGTTTAGAAGTCTTAAATGTATGTTGGCTGAGCCCAGAGGAATTTCTAAAAGACAATGGTTGAAATCAAAGGAATTCTGAGCTTTTGTTCGGAAACCGGGGAAAATCTTTGCAATTAACCCAATTGTGAATTAGTAAAATACACACAGCACACAGTGAACAGACAGTGAGGTAAAGCACACACTAAACCGGTACACACAATTAAACAATTTTATTTTATGCAAGCATCTTTGGCAATTCAATTTCACAGCCTCTCTTTTTTGTTCAATATTTTAATCAATTGCAATCAAGTTCTTGAAATTAGGTTATGTGTGTGCTATGTTTAAAGATTTTCTTGTAAGAAAACTCCACTTTAAATCTTAAATATTAAAGGCATGTTTAAGAAATAAATTTTATATTCATATTAAAGAGTATACTGTTTATCTGTATACAGTAAATTAGCTTATTTCAGTTGGATTGTAATTGACTTGCAATTGATTTAATTACAAGTTGTGGTCCACTGACTTTTACAGTTTGTTTTAGCTTGAGTATTTTGTGTGTGTGTGTGTGTGTGTATGTGTGTGTGGAAAGAGGAAAGCATGAGTGTGTGTGAGTGAGTGCGTGAGTGAGTGAGTGAATGTGTGCAGGGGCATGTCTGTTTGTGCTTGTCTTTCATTTATGTTGAAATCAGACATAATCGATATGCACATCCACACATACTCATTCATTGCGCTGAAACCCACATGCCCCCTTAAATGTGAACATGAACTCAAATATGAAGAATGCCAAGTTGACACACGTCATTACTGCAATCATAAAACTGATGTTCCACACACAGCTGTCTGGTGGGCAGTTGTCGGGCCGCGGGTTACCTTTGAGATAAAAGACTGGCCACATGATTGCTGTACAGCAGCATAGAAATAAGGATGAAGAGCAACTCCACACAGATCAGGTTGAAAGGCAGACAGTCTCGCTCAGTCTCAATCTTCTTCAGCACATTAAGCATAATGACAACAGGTATGACGAGAAAGGGGAGGATATGGGACACATAACACCAGACCACTATGGGCTTCCTGTCATAGTTCCCTAGTAAGACAAAGAGGGTGCAGCTCACACACGCCTCCAAGATCTTGAAGAGACCAGGGGCGCTGGCCAGGTACCTTATGGAGCGCGACCCATCACACTTGTCCATCACAAACTCCACGAAGTAGAGCACACAGAAAATAATTCCCACAATAACAACAAGCCAGTCCCACAGACATGTGGGACAATGATAGAGCACTGCATAGGAGATAGTGCTGCCACAGGTAGTGATGAAGCCCATGAAAGCTATGCCTGTGGTGAAGTCTTCCCAGTCGATGCACAATAGTCCCTGCGGTCTGATCAGCACACACCTTCACTCAGTGGCTCTTGCTCTTATAACCTGTAACCTGCACCTGAGATTGCCTAGTGCCTTAGTACGAGGACTAATAAGCTTACTGCACCCCAACTCCCCCCACTTCTCCATTTTGGAAGCGGTGTGAAAATGGGTAAGGAGGAGAGAGGGTGTGCATGTGAGAGGTGTTGTGATCTAGAAAACCGTTAATGCCACAACTGCCACAACCCTTGTGACCTAGAAATTCCCCAGAGCTGCACAGGTTTCTACTGGAATACTGCCCCACTCCTTCATGATGACATCAGCTCTGGTGAATTTTTAGTTACACGTCAATGGCTGTGTGCCGAGTTATTTTCAGAGGACAATAAATCTATACATATGCATATGTGACTTTAATCATAACTTCAATAAACTATGTCTAAAGCATCAACTACTACATTTGATTTATTTAGTACAAAGCAGTTAATTTTTTGACTTCCAATATCCTCAGAATTCTGGGCATTTCAGTAGAGTTCATTCACCTTTTGAGTGTTGTTATTAAACCTTATGCACAGTAAAATGATTTTGAATGTGGTAAGCAAAGATTCAGGAGAGTGTAACACAGGAATCTTTGGTGGTAAGATAATGAGACTATGTCAGTTGACATGAAATCAACACTCCTAGGCTGGATACAACCTAAGCCGTATGTTTCAGCGAGGACTGAAGAATAAGTTATTACTACACACACACATTGATCGTGTGTGATTGTCGAATTGCAATTGTTGACGAAATGTCTAGCTGCTGAGCTCTGAATTATCACCACCCAATAATTCAATATTGGCAAGAGGGTTATGGTTTACAATTCTACTTTTACTGATATTAGAAAAGGCCACATAAAAGAGACCCATTTTTGGGGAATGATCAGTTGAATGAAAAGACGTCAAAACACACACAACTCAAGCCACAGGTGAAAGTCCTGAAGTGCAGAACAAAATTATTCAAAAACAGTTTTGTTGAGCAACTATGAGAGAAGCTTGCACATGTATCTCTCTATTTTACATCATTACACTTTCCTTCTTTTTTTTCCCTTTTTTTGTAATTTATCAGTTGATTTATTCTGCAATTTTATCATTGCTTACTTTGTTCATTTTTACTTATCGTTATATTGATTGATTCAAACTTTAATTGCCTGCTTAATTGCATCAAATCTTGAGCAGTATTCATCAAGGGGATCAGCTCGTGACCAGAGACCTCAACATTGGCCTCCTTCAGTTCAGTGTCAGCGCAACGAGACACGGGACGTATCTCCACGTCGAATTTGAATTAGATGACTTTGCATTCTCCCATCTGGGCTAGCGCTCTCACCCCATTCACCCTCCATGTGTATTGACATGGTGCCGGTACCAATATATTTTATATCTGAAGATGGAGCTTTTCTCAGCTATCAGTCTAAGCTTCTTTTTCAAAGTAGTATTGAAAGTCTAGACCAGGGAATGGCCATGCCATTTTGCCCTTGTCAAACAACTTGACAAGCAGATTCAAAATTTGGAACACAAGTTGCAGGCTCGAGAATGTGTCATTCAGGGGTCAATTTATTCCAGTTGTTATAGTGTAACTGTGATACTGAGGAAGGAAATACGGCTGAAACATTTGCTTGTGATTCACCTCATCCATAATAACAGATCCACAGTGAGTGAGTGAGTGAGAAAAACAGTAGGCCTATTCTCTCCCAAACAAGCAACTGGAGTAAAGTACAGGCCTTGTGCACACTAGTGACCACTAGAGGACACCTGGTGACATAGATTAAAGTACTACTCTCTCAGCCACAGGGATGTTTTCTCCCAATGCAACCCTTCTAAATATGTATTTTTAAGCTCTATATTGAACACATTCAAAAATATATATTTACATGCCACCAACATGATGAGTGCCAGTCATACAACAGCTTTTTACAGAAGTGTTAACAGCAGTCAGGTCAAGAGCAACAGAATTTTTCATCAAAATGTCAAGCCTTATAATCCCAAAATCCCAGAAAATCCTTATGCACTCCTGTGTTATGTAAAATCAGTATGCTACGTACTTGTTGTTTTTAATGTTTCCTAAAATATTGTTTACAAAATATTCACAATAACCAAATGAAAAACTTGTACATGCCTTATTTTCCATAACTGACTGCAAGTTTAGATTCCTTGCCTCTCTCTCTCTCTCTCTCTCTCTCTCTCTCTGTGTCTGTCATCTGCTCTGTTATCTGTCTACCCCCCTCTCTTCTCTCTGTCCCTTAGCCTGTGACAGATGGCACAGAGCTGGACTGCTTCTGATGCCCATAACTCACTCCTTGTCTCTTTTGACACATCTCTGAACTTTACTACCACCACCCCCTACAGGCCAAGTATGTGCGCACTCTGAGGGAGAGAGAGTGAAAGAGAGAGAGAGAGAGCGAGAGCGAGAGATGTGATGTGATCACAAGTATAGGGCATGAGAGGGCAGGAGGGCTGTGCTGTGTGGGGTGGGGTACGGTGGGGTGGCCCCCTGAATTTGGGAGAGCTGTTCCCTTAGACACTCCTCTTTCACCAAGCAGCAGAAGGTAGAGTAAGAGCTTTCTATCTCTCTTTTTTTCTTTCTTGCTCTGTCTTTCCTTGAGAATTTCTTTAGTGTGGTTTCTCTGACCATCACTGTAATGATGCAAGACCACTTTTGACTGCTGCTGGGTCTATACAGATATATCTTATGTATTAATGGGCATATATGGGCTCTATATGTATTTGCATAAGTATATATTTATATATTATTGGGCATATAATGGGCTATATGTCTTATTCTGTGTAGAGGCAAGACATGTGGATCAGATTTACATTAGATGTAAATGTAAATTATTTTAATTTGTCTCTGTGTCTGCCAAGATTTAAGTATTACTATGGGACCTCTAAAGTACTCGGAGATCACAGCAAATTGAGATTTATTTTAAGGTGTTGAGATCTTGCTGGTTTGATGTGGATGTTTTTAGTGTATTAGCCAACATCTGTTAGTTTACCAAGGAAACTTACTGCTACCTGCTATATGCCAAATCTCATGAATAGTAAATTCCTCTGGGATAATCTGTATTTATTTCTTGATAATCTGTTCATGCATGTGTTCTATGGGGATATGAAACTGAACCTTTTTAAAATATAAAGTTGTGTGTGTGTGTGTGTGTGTGTGTGTGTGTGTGTGTTTGGGGGGTGGGGGTGGTCTAGGTCTAGAGGTTGGTGAGCTACATGGCTTATTTCCAGTATGCTAATGGAACCCTGTGCCCCATTGCGGCCCCAAAAGTGTAGGATGTCTGTCAGTGAGCCTTTAGGATTACCAGTAGAGGCGCTCCAAACATTCTTCTGTCTTACACAAATGCACACAGACTCTGTTTGGTCTGTCCTGCAGTCTGCTCTGTGTGTGTGTATGTGTGTGTGTGTGTGTGTGTGTGTGTGTTTGTGTGAGAGAGTGTGAAAGACAGAGTGTGTGTTGAAACAAAAAAGAAAAGAGCTCTGGGGAAAAACAAAAGAGAGCACTAGAAATGGATCAGAATTGTGTCTTAACGTTGCATCTTAAGGTTACAGTGCTAGTAACAAAGCTGTCAATAATCAGATAAACAATGAAATGATAGATACTTCTCTAAAACATCATCTGCAGCCCACATAGATACATTGCATCTTTTGTTCTCTGCATCTGAAATACATAACTAATTTCTATACAGATTTAAGTATCTCTTGTAAGGTCACTTCACACAAATCCTCATGAAGTCTCACAGTGCTTCTTCTCTGCTGCTATAGTGTCACCATGGCAGATCCTGTGCCAGCACTCCCACAGTCCTTTGCCCCGGGACTGGACAGTGTCTTCTCTGACCAACTGGGCTTCTATTCACTGGACTCCAATGTGCCTGGCCTCTCCAAAGTCATCCTGGAAAAGCTTAACATGAAGGATTATGGAGAATACAGGTAAGGTTCAGCCACTCTAGGGCACACACACACACACATAGATGAGAGCATTATCACAGGACAAATATGTCTTACAACCACTTTTTACCTTTCAATAACAAATCTGCAGTCTGAATCGCTCTCTCTGGATCTTGTAACGCTTTAGGAAGGCCATGGAGGGAAAGACGAGGGGTGCAACCTTTCACTCTCATAAGGAGATGTTTGACAAGATGGAGGACACCTTTAAATTCTGTGCAGCCTGCAAGAAACTCCCCACTCACCTGCCAGACCCAAAAGCCCTGAAACGCTGCATTAAGTAAGTGAGGTCACAAGAGACACAACTACACACATACACACAACCAAACACAACCAAACACATACATACATACACACAACCAAATAGTGTTCTTGAAAGATCTCATGATGTCACTGCCTGACAGAGCATGTATGGATCAGGGAATGTGTCTGGAGGCTATGTGTGTTTATGTGTGAATGCTGTGTGTGTGAATGATGACAAACTAAGCACACAGCTTTTAACATCACAAGGGTGCTGAGTGGTGGGCTGTGAGTTAATCCTCAGAGAAGGGTAAACATACGCACACACACAGACACACACATAAACTAAGAGAGGGAGTGAAGGACATGCACATATCCAAACACTTTTCGACACATTTACACTTAGTATTTTTAGCACAATCTATTACCAATTACGATTTATAGTAAAATATATGAAAATCACATGGCCACAACATTGTCTGATATTATGTATTTGAAGTGTACTATTTTCAATTCTACACAGATGTAGTTATCTGGTTTGCCCTGATTTTCTCTCAGCGGCCAAAAGTCTGGATTGACTGGTAAAATAACGCTCCCCAGGGATTTAAACAAGGGCCGTCAGAAAGCAGATTGGGGGATAGTGAGAGCTATGACTGATACAGAGAGGGAGGGAGGATTTGCACAGTGACTACTAGGTGGAAGTGATTAAGACCTGGGGAACGAGCAGAGCATTTAAACGAAAGAAATCAGACTGCTGCACATTTCAGTAAAAAAGAAAGAGAGGCAGGGAATGGGGGCTGGGGGCTTTAACTAGTCACACCAGCATGAACTCCTGTAATGGAAGACTATGAGTGAAAATGAGAAGGCATTGTGGCCTTGGCTCTGATTAGTACCACGCCAGGACACTGAGTGATAACAACCTCCAGTATCTCACCAACAAAGACAAGCAGTGCCAAATAACATCTCTAAATAACAACCAGCAGCAGCCCATAATCATCCAAGCACCCACTTCATATTTGGATCAGTCAGAACGGCACCATGAAATACCACGGCACATGTCCATTTAGTCATTCAGATCCATTCAATACAGATTGTTTTAAAATTATTTTTATGAAGCTAATCATCCACTTTTAATCTATTTGGAGCTGGTGCTGTGCGGAAAGGCCCTTGTGATTGGTTCCCTAGGGGTGACTGCCATGTATGGCCAGAGCTTTGCTGCTTTGGGAGTCAGACAGGATGCCGACATGATCTCAGCAGCATAACGCCTGAGTCATGCCGTCCGGTGGCCACGCAATCAGCCTGTAAATTCCCACCTGCATTCCATGACTCTGGCCTGCCGTTTCTGTGGAGCTTGCTCTTAAACCTTGGCATGCCCATGGCAGCCATCTTGACAGCACACGCTGAGATTTGCTCTGGACAAACAAAGGACAAAGTTTATGATCAGTGTTGCCGTGACAGTGAAGGGCATACCACCAATATGTCATCATAGTCACCAGACCAGAGGAGACATTAATGTAAAGGTCTGGAGTCAATCAACTTATATCCCTGTTGTTTGAGGTTGCCTTGTGGTGTTGGTATGTATAAAAACAACTAAATTTGGTACAGCACAGACTAAGGTGACTAAACCTCTAAGATGAAAATTGGGGACATTTCCGTGAATTGACATTAGGAACCGGGAACATTCCTATTTCTACAGCCAATATCATAAAGTAAGCGATGTTTTAGCTTCAAAACTCAGGGACAAAGTGGGGTTTTCTTGTAGTTCACCAGGGACTGACCATGAAAATCAGGGACTTTCCTTGGAAATTGGGGTCACTCTAGTACAGACTGAACCGGCAGCTAACGCTAATTCAACAGAAAAGAAAACTGAGTTTCCTTGCCCTCATCAGTTAGTCGTGGCTGCTGTTTTGCTATTCGGTCAACGTTGGGCAAAATATTGTTGCTCTTATTCCAGCCAGTGGCACTCTACAGCTGCGAACAAACGTGCTAAAACGTTGATTGACTCTGACTATTGCTTTACATGTTGAGCCATAATTGAATATTGAAGCTCATTTCTTTAGATCTTGATTATGATAGCATACGATAGTGATCTCTCTCAATGTTTAGGTGCCTAAATCTGTATTACTGCTGTAAAGAATGCCAAAGGAAGGACTGGCCTATTCATAAGAAGTTCTGCAAGAAGTTACGCCTAGTGGCAATTGACAGACTGGTAGAATGGTTAATTTCAACAGGTAAGTGTGTAAATTCTTATGCAAATTACATTTCAAAACAAAACCTATTTTTATATTTATTCTAAATACTTTTTTAAACAAAATATTGTCCCCAGTTCTGCCTCCCATTGCATCTATCCTAAGGAAAGAATAATTTCAATTAAATTACTTGAATTCATGAATATAAGGAATTGTAATTTTTTTGCAAGCTTATTTATGCAAGCCAATTGCACTGTGCCTCAGGGCTTGGTGTCTGGGCCCTGTATTTTGTCCTCCTACCTCATAAAGTTGCAGCATAAAGCAAGATAACAGTATTTATTTTCAGTTGTTTTTATTTTCATTTTATTTCAACCCACTCTTCTTGTCTCAGGTGATCTTCCATTCCCCACAGAGGCATGGACCCGTCCTGCTGCAGAGGTGAACAATTGGGAAGACTGGCTGGCCATGCAGGGAGATCTGGCCCCTCGAGTCGATCCCATCCTGTCTGGAAAGATTATGACTGAGCTTTGGAAAAGTGTCAGTAGACCACGCCCAGACGATGCTGACTTGAGAGAGTCTGTGTGGCGTGTGAGCAGCGAGTTCTACTCTCGCCCCTTGACCATCGGTTTGGGCATCAAGCTCTTCAACTTGGACCCTTACTCTCGTCCCCTCACCATTCATGTGGTAGGGGCTGCTCACAGTGAGACTCTGGGGGCCCGGGTGACTGACATGGATGAGCTGAGCCACATGTTCCCTGGGCACCAGGGCATGGAGGTGGTGATGGTTGGGCCGGAGGTGGTGGAGGGGAAGGCCATTCGACCCCCACTGAGAGCCTTTGGGCCCAAAGGGAAGACCTACATCAGCGGCTACAAGGGCCTCTACCACCAGTTCTGGGAAGATGCAGTGGAGAATGAAGAGGCACTAAAGCCAGACTTGGTCATTGGATTCCACCCAGGTATGAATGTATGCAGCAGTCTGTTGGCGTTACTGGTGTAAATGCAAATGTAACCAAGCATACAACCAAATAGAACCACAAACTGTCATCTTGTAATGACAGTAGCACAATCATTAAGAGGCAGCCAAAAGGCCAGAGGCCTTCTTCAGGGGAAAGCATTGTAAGATGAGGAGCTGGTGTGTGTGTGTGTAAAAGAAGGGGTGTGTCCATGAGTGTCTCAGTCTGACTTTCACTGGCCCCAGAGCTGATTTATGAGGACAGGTGGGCAGATCTGGCATTAGATTTTGGGATTCAGCAGCTTCTTACACACTTACACACTTATGCGCGCGCACACACACACACACACACACACACACACACACACACACACACACACACACACACACACACACACACACACAAAGTATGTCTTACAAGCAGCAACTGATATCTCCCATAGAGACGCAGTTCCTTCAGATGCATTGTACACAAACTTGTTCACGTCTTTTTTAGGTCATATGCTGGTAGACAAACAGACTGACTTTCACAGACAGATAATTGGACAGAAAGACACACACACACACAGACACACGCATACACACACAAATCCACATACACACACACACACACACACACACACACACACAAATAGGCTGATGGTCTATAGTGGTGTTAATGAGTGCTGACAGCTGTTTACAGGTTAGATCTCCAGCAAAGTAAGCAGTGGAACAAATATTGGCTATTAGACAGCTGTTTTTTAAAAGGTCTCTTCAATCCGCTAAGTAGCAGTAAAGACAACCTCATCCCTCTGGTCCCGGCCTCCCCTGTGCCGCACACACACAGTCTCGCCTATCACTCTCTGGTGTCATAGGGCTAAATATACAACACATTAGACAGAGCAGAGGAGCGCAGGGCAAATGGCATTGCACACACACACACACACACACACACACACACACACACACTGCGTGAAAGCGAGAGCTAAGAGGACCGGTGACTGAATTGTTTATTCATGCCAGGTCTTACACAAGAATGGGATAGAGAGAGCCTGTGGGCTGGGGGCTTGGAGGCCCCTGACATCCTATAGATGGCTGTATATTTAAAGACTTAAACCCCCTAAATACCACCTCTACTTGCATGATGTACAGTATAGCACGAACAGGATGCCCTCAACCATAGCCCTTATATAGCCTTTTGGTGCAACCTAGGCCTATATTGTGGAGGGTGATCAATGTGCTATTTGTGTGTATATGATGTAAAAACACTAGCCAAAATAGATACTAGTAATATTATTCAGTGTCCTGCTTGCTGAAATGTGTCTGTTCTTCCCAGGATTCCATGCAACACAAAGTTTAGGGGAAGGTTGGCTGCCAACATTACTGCTGCTGAGAGACTACAACATTGCTTCCATGTTCACAATGTTTAAGTGAGTAAACATACTGCATGCCAAAAACTATATGGACCTCCTTAGTTACAGATCAATAACACTTCAACTCAACCAGACTAAACTGTTAAGCAGTTTCTTGCTCAGTAATGTTCTGGCTCAGTAATGATGTTTGGAAGGAAATAAGAAATGTATTCTACAAGCCTTCTGGAAGGCAGTGTGAGTATATGGGCTATTACCAGCCTGGGTAAACCCAGACCCACATCAGTCAAGATTGAGGTTAGGTCTGGCAACCAGTGATTAAAGCCCCTATTTTCAGGGGTGTTATACTGGCATGAAACAGAAGTTAACTTAAAGTGTTAGACTCCCTGAAATGCAGCAAATGCATCTTAATGTAGATGATAGTTTTCATTGCCATTCTTTGTGCAATCTAAAGCAAAATATCCATAGGCCTACATGGTTTGACCATAAACAGTAACAAGAGATGCCTTCATTGGTTGGACAAACAGATGTGATTGGTCCTTGTTTTTTGTGGTGTTTTGGAAATGGACTGCAATGGTCTCGTAACCCTATAGACCTGCTTACCCTGTTCATATGACTGATCATTTTTTGTAAAAGCTGATCTGATGACATCGCAACAGAGTATGTACACGGTGTACATAAATAATTGACCAATCACTATTCATGCTGTACTTTTCATGTTCAAATAAACATCTCTTGTCAGAACCAGTTAGAAATGCATCAAGCAACAACAGTGAAGGTTAAATTCATTCTATGTAACAATATCTGTAATGTTAAGTGACATGTCTCCATAATTTGTAATTCATATCAGACAAAGATTTCAAAATGAAAACATCAGCAACGGCAGGATTACTGGTCACTTGTCGCCTCCTAGTGCACAGAAGTGGAAGTGCACAGAATAAACTTGTCTACAGCATGTTGCATGTTTGATCAAATGCTCCCCAAAAACTGACATTGTCTCTCTTTCTCTCTCTCTCTCGTGTGTGTGCGTGTGTGCATGTGTGTGTGTGTGTGTGTGTGTAGTGAGGCAGAATACGACCTGTCTCTTCAGATTCTACTGGAGTTGGAGATGCACATCAAGGCCACAGGGGTGAACCCCTTCAAGTCCCAGAAGCCAGAGCAGGTGCAGGCCTGCCCCAACAAGCCTCCAGTCTACTGCAGCGCCCACTACATCTGCTTTCAGGGGCTGCTGGAGAGGGAGGAGGAAGAAACGGAGGCAGAGGCTGGGCAGGCCTAAAGACTGGCACAGGATATACAGAACTCTGATCAGCTTCTGAGATGTGCTTGTGAGATGTGTGCTCTTTCTCCCCCTCTCTCTCTCTTCCACATACACATGCCTACTCTTTCCTTTTTCTATGTCTGTTAGTATGTGTGTATTGTGGATGTACAAACAAGGGCTGCGTTGCTGTGTTTTTATATGACTTTGAAAACTTTTGTTTTTTACCTGTACCATACCTGGATTTCATGACATTTAGTGGCATTTGAAATGTTTTGTCAAATTAAATGCAAACAAATAAACATACAGATCAATTTCAAGGGAATTGACTAGTAATTTATTAATATACATTCTGTGTAGGCTTATGCGCCCCTGAGGCTTAACTTCAATGTAATGTACATATAGCGATTTGATCTGAGTTGCGGTGTCGCACGGAAGTCTCGAGAAGGGTCCCGAACACACTACCAACAGGTGGTGGTTATAAATGGAGCGCGAGTGTCCCCTGTAACCAGCGTGTTTTGAAGCGTCCAGTTGCCTACGACGTGGCAAAAGTAGTTAAATATTTTTTGTTACATCTAACTTCAAAATGACAGAGCCCACGAGGTAAGTAAAAACTCCTGCATGTTGCGTTGCTATCATCCGCGAATGGGATTTTGTTTATGCCTGATTTTTTATTTTTAAACTAAAAATAGATTTAAAGCTACAGCTTACTCTCTTGTAAATGGACAAACACCACCAACACGCCCTGATTCAAATACACGGCGTACGCCGTTGTGATTGCATCAAGACATCTCCAGCAAGTATCAAGTGTTGCCACGGGGCTTTCCACATCATTGACAAGCGCCGTCAAGAGTGGGCCTTGGAACCACCGCTTAATCCCGCGAGCGCACATACATGTCGGCTAATCGTAATGTAGAGCCTGGGATTATTACATAACATAATCTGCATTGATCTGTAGCCCTAAAACAACAAATCTCGTATTTTTCAGGGGTTCCTCCATGTACGGGTTTGCAGGTCTAAAAATAGAGCTCTAAAAATAGGAGTCCACGAGGAATTGTGTTCGTAGAGAAAAGGAGCAGGTGTGAGCGCGCAGTTGCATGAAGGGAAACATGAAAATGTCATGATTCATTCGTCTCTTATTTTAATCTGTCCGTCTCACCATCCACCAAAGTTTTAATCAGACGCCTTTGGCAACTATTATGCCATGTTATTCTCTGTTGATTCTGAAATAGAATAAATTATAAATAAATAAATCATTTTAATGTGCAGACGTTGTCATCATGCTCAAAAAGTAGTCACCTTAAAACAGATTTTGTCGTAAAGTTTATGTCTCCCTGTTTCATGATAGTGTTGCTCCTCAGAGTAAAGGCAATGCCCTTGCTTTTCGCTCACAAAAAGAAATGTTTGAGAAGATGGAGGAGACGTTCAGGATATGTGCAAATTGTGACAGAAAACCAGCTCAGTTATCAGACCCCAAGGAACTGAAACGCTGTGGAAAGTAAGTGGATTTGCCCCCATGAAGGATATTGTTAGTGCATATAAGTTTAGTTTTGTCACATGACTCTTCTTCGCTCTCAGTTCTTCCTACAGTGCAACCAAACTGTACACTTCCTCTCCTCACCTCCTCTATGTCATCGCTGTCCTTTTGGCTTCAAATCTCTCAGGTGTTTGAATGTATATTACTGCTGTAAGGACTGTCAGAGGAAGCACTGGCCCCAGCATAAGAAGCTCTGTCAGACACTTGGATGGGCAGCCGTAGACAGGCGGGTGGAGTGGCTAATTTACAAAGGTGAGGAGATTATCAAGGACTTTTTTCTGACCTTTGACATTTTTACTTTATTCAGATAGAACAGTAAAGATGGGGAGGAAGTGAGTGGGAGAGAGAGAAGTGATAGGTTGGGGAAATGACCACAGGCTTGATTCGAACCTTAGTCCCTGTTGGCACCTGGCTTGCTCATAGTATAAGTGCTGTAACTAGTAAGTTCCTTTACAGACTTGTAAACTTTTAATGTTCAGACAGCATAAATTCAGCATGATTTTTGAAGATGTAGCCTGGTTTTCACCGAGATTGCCTCAATCTGAGACCCAGTTTGTTCAGGCTACTTTCTATTATCCATCACTTATCTGAGGTTGAATCCGAATGCCTCTGTATGAATTGGCCAGCCCTACAACCAATCAGACCAGTGCCTCAGATGATGTTTGCTGAGACAAGACAGAGGGAACGAATTTGAAACAAAATATGCAGAAACATGCAAAAAAAACAGGCTATTTAAGATGCATTCTGATTTTTACTTTAGTCAAAACATGGTTTTCTTGGACTGAAAATAAACTATGGGAGAATTACATAAATATAATATGAATTGATTGCATAAATGTAACATTAATGTCAATTTCGCTACAGGTGATCTCCCATTCCCCACAGAGGCATGGACCCGTCCTGCTGCAGAGGTGAACAATTGGGAAGACTGGCTGGCCATGCAGGGAGATCTGGCCCCTCGAGTCAACCCCATCTTGTCTGGAAGGAACATGACTGAGCTTTGGGACGATGCTGGCCGCCCACGTCCAGGGGAGGCTGATCTCAGAGAGTCTGTGTGGCGTGTGAGCAGCGAGTTCTTCTCTCGCTCCTTGACCATCAGTCTTGGCATCAAACACTTCAAGCTGGACCCTTACTCCCGTCCGCTCACCATTCATGTGGTAGGGGCTGCTCACAGTGAGACTCTGGGGGCCCGGGTGACTGACATGGATGAGCTGAGCCACATGTTCCCTGGGCACCAGGGCATGCAGGTGGTTATGGTTGGGCCGGAGGTGGTGGAGGGGAAGGTCATTCGACCCCCACTGAGAGCCTCTGGGCCCAAAGGGAAGACCTACATCAGCGGCTACAAGGGCCTCTACCACCAGTTCTGGGAACATGTGGTGGAGACAGGGGAAGCAGCCAAGCCTGACCTGGTGGTGGGATTTCACCCAGGTATTCAAACACAATGTAAAGGTTAAGCACTGTGCTACAATTTAGAAGCGTGCATCACCGAGATTACAAAACAGTTAAGTCAGCTGAAATGAAACTCTTTAAAATAAAGATTTAAGGAATCAACCTTTATTTCAAAACTGAATCAGGCAATAGTTGTATTTGCATTTTGGTAACTACTTGTCAAGTGATAAAGCATTTTTTGACAGTGTACAGCGCACTGCACATTGGAACAGTACTGATACACATGGAAAATGTCTTCTCTCTCTGTAGGACTGGATGCTAGTCAAGAGAATATGGATGAGGTGGACAAGGTGGAGCAGGGCTGGTTGCCAACTCTGCTGCTCCTGCGAGATTACAATATACCCACTCTTTTCACCACTACAGAGTAAGTCTTTATCAGTATCACCCAGCAGCATGCAAAGCTACAGGCTAAAAATGACACACCCCACCACACACAATAGACTATTGATGATACAGGACGTGCAGGCGCGCACACACACACACACATATTTTTGCAGCATTGAGGTCACTGGGAGCACACACACTAGGATCACAGATACCCATGTGCGGAGCAGTGGGCAGCCCTTAATTTGGCTCGCTCCTGGGTCCCTGCGTCTCAGGACTGAGGGCCTTGCTCAAGGGCAAGGGTACCTCTTCTGTCAAAGTAGATATGGGAATGATTACAATTGTATTCCAAACTGACACTTACAGTACATTCAACCTTTATAACAGATCAGGGCTTTTACCACAGTATCTTCCAGCTGCCTGTTTTGCTTCATCCTAAGTAAATCAATTCTTTACACAAAAAATGGTCCTGTGCAGAAAAGCTCTTAGCAGAACCTCACCCTTTTTTGGTCCTCTGTAGATCTTTCGCAGTTCTTGGAAGAGAGTCTTTCTAAGTGTGTGCATGTGGTTCTGTGTGTCTGTCTGTAGTGAGCCTGAACTGGAGTACACCCTTCAGATTCTACTGGAGTTGGAGATGCACATCAAGGCCACACGGGTGAACCCCTTCAAGTCCCAGAAGCCAGAGCAGGTGCAGGCCTGCCCCAACAAACCTCCGGTCTACTGCAGCACCCACTATGTCTGCTTCCAGGGGCTGCTGGAGAGGGAGGAGGAGGAAGCGCAGGCAGAGGACTAGACCTCAGGCTGCTTGAGTTGTGTGTGTGTGTATGTATGTGTGTGTGCACACACATGTGTGTGGGCTGTTCCAATTTTATGTAGTGAGTGTTGCGGTTTGTGAGAAGTAATTATTTGCATTAGCAAATTTCTGTGAAGTGTCAACGTGGCCTTTTTCTGTTGCCTCTTTGAATACTATCTTATTGACAGTGTACTAGGGAAATTATTCAGTACTGTATGTTTGGATATGAATGTTTTGTTCCTCTTTTTATAGTTTTTTACAGGACAACACTTTATAGGAAACTGCCATGACATGAACCCCACAACACCTCTATATGTTGATTAATTTGCAAGCTACCTTTCATCTGGCAATGGTGTAAATGTTAGGCAGATCACAGAGTACAGACTGCACACTATAGTGAAGGACATTAAACAAACAATACTGGAAAATGGACAAAACTTTAATGTCTTGCTTGATGTTATTGTTTCAAATTGTTGACGAATGCACTCATACAGTAATGTCAAGTTCTACAAGAAGCAACAACTTTGCTCTCAACTGTCAATATTTATCCATCATATACGTTTGTGAAGGGCCAACAGAGACAAAATCATATCCACTATGTACAGTATCAAATTCAGCGCTGTAAAGGCCAACACAACCATGAGGTCACGGTAGCGGTAGCCATAGTTTGATGTACTGCGCCCATCATAGTCCCATTTGTTGTAGGTGTAATAATGCCGTTTTCCATAAATGGGCCATAGTATCATAGCTGTAATGTAAAGGACCACAGCTATGACATTAACAATCACCTCTATCTTATCCACACACAAAAGCGCTTTCAAAAGCTTGACCAGGTTAAATAGAATCATCAGCACGGATGCGACAAAACACACAATGTAAACCACCATGCACCAGCCCATGGCTGCTGGGATTTGGTAGGAACTCACCCCCAAGAAATAGGATGCATACGCAGCAAACATAATGCACGCAAAAAGGGCTTCAGTGAAGCGCAGGACCCCACACACTGCAGACAGGTACCCGCCGCTCATGATCTTCATTTTGGCCCTCACCCCGTCCACCAGGAAGACCACGGTGGCGGCGAAGGAGACGATGCACGTGATGATCTCCACAAAGCAGACGGTGCACTGCATGACGCGCACGGGGAAGATGATGGAGGCGGTGAGCAGCATGAAGGAACAGAGGAGCGTGAGCCCCGTGGCCAGGTCATCCCAGGAGTGCTGCAGGATGATCCCCAGCACCAAGTCCAGCTTCAGCAGCTCCACCACCAGGATCACCGTGGCCACGATCAGGCTGAAGGTCCAGACGAACTCACACCACACGTTGTATGGATGAGCGCCCAACCTCTTGATCATGGGCAAAACCACAGCCAAGGCGCACAGCACTATCTCCACCACACGCAGAATATGGGGCAGTTTCAAGCATCCCATTGCAGTTGTTCCTTCTCTCACTCAACAAAAAACACTCAGAAGATGCAGACCTTGGGAAAAGAGAGTCACACACTCAAATGTGCATGTATATTAATATATATAATATATAAATCAATATATTGATATATTACCAATATATGTATATATATATATATTGATTATATTGTTGCCTGTATCCTCCGGTTAATAGTAAGCACTGTCTGCCCTGCTATGTAGGATCTACCTGAGTGCAGGGAGTAATCCCTTCCTCCCTCCCTCCCTCCCTCCCTCCCATTAGTCTTACCATGCAAGATTGAGATTATTCATGGAGCCTCCCCTATAGTCAGCCTTGGTTTAGAAACTAATAGCAATGTTGTAAATTCTTATCAATACATGTGGATTTCTTTGCAAATCTAAGAATAGGAACCACTGACAATCATTTTTGAAGTGTAAATGTGATTTTGAATTCATTCAGTTTTGATTTAGTTCTACACTGGGGCACTGTTGGCATCTCTCTGGTGCTGGAGCTGCAGGGAGAGCCGGGAGAGCCTTTGTAAGCCACGTCGTCCTGTAAGGTCCAGCCCTGCACACACCTGGGCTCGAACCTTGACTCAACAGCATCACAGACAGGGAGTTCAGCGTGCTAGGGAGTGACCTAAAACTCTAGGGTTCACTCTCTAGCCGTCTGTTAGGCTTTCGGGAGGGAGATTTACCACCATTCTAAAATTAATTTGGAAGGTCACATGAAGATCAGTGTTACTGCCACCCGCCATGCCATACAGGACTACATACAGCACTGTGCACTTCTGGATGGAGGATGGGAAACTATTAGCCTGGCATACCAGACCCTTTGCTTGGTTACACCTGATGCAAGGAGTCTGAACACTCTAAAAAGGCATACATTTTATTTATGGTGGGTGGGCACTTTGAACATTAAACCTGTGGGTTCTGCCTTCAATTTCTGTTTGCCAATTTGATGCTAAGAATTTGAGGAAACCGGAAACTGAAGCGTTTGGTGTGTACCCTGACTAGTAGAGCTGTGATGTCCATTCATGGCATATCAAAGTGTCACAACTATGGCCATCACATTAGTATGTAAATCCATATTTCACTAGAACATTTGTTATCTATGTCATTAAATATTTACATCCACTTCAATGTTGGCATACACTGTTGAAGCATGCATACTTCAATACCTATTACACACTAGAAAGACAAAATATCATGACACTCAACCTTAATTGCTCAATATATTTTACAGAAAAGTAGTTCAAAGTAAAACAATATGAACAAAGATAAAAATACTTATGATGAATTCAGTCAAATCTTATACCCCATAATGTATTACTAGGCCAAAGCATAAGCATTAGATTAGGTTATTGTACGCTAGTTTAATGTAAGTATTATATTAGTTATCTACAAATACAGAACCCCTGGAAATACAACAAACAGACTACTTCAGACTATTCAGACTATTTCAGAAAGGCTATTTCTACAGTCACTGGATGATTAAATATATATACATAGACATATATACTGTAAATATATGTGTGTGTGTGTGTTTGCGTGTGTACACAGTTTGTCCATGCTTGTGCCTCAGGTCTGCTTGAAACCACATATCCCCAGAAATGTGAACACCAAGTCCACAATGAAAAGGCAGAGGTTGACACATGTCAAAAATGCAACCAAAAAATAGAAGCTCCATACACACCCACCTAATCGGCAGTCATCAGGCCGTGGGTTGTTGCGGAGTGTATAGAGAGGCCAGAGGATTGCTGCAGTGATGTACAGCACCACAGACAAGATGAGGAAGATTTTCTCCACTTTGCTAATATTGAAAGGTAGGCAGTTTTTCAGCTTTTTCATCACATTCACCATGATAATCAGAGGGATTATGGGGAAGGGGATGATGTAGGCCACAACACACCAGATCAGCGGCAGCTGCCCATGATAGCCAATCAGGGAGATGAAGATGATGCAGCTCACATACGCTTCCAGAATCTTGAAGATTCCAGGGAGGGCGGCCAGGTATTTCACGGAGCGTGTGAAGTCTATCTTGTCCCTTACGAGCTCCGTTATGTAGAGCGCGCAACACACAATGGCTAAAAAAGCCACTAGCCAGTCCCACACACATTTCAGACACACATAGAAAATACAGTAGCTGATGGCAACAGTGGTGGTGGTGAGGGAGCTCATGAAAGCAATACCTGTGGTGAAGTCATCCCAGTCCATGCAAAACACCAGGATGAACTTGTGGATGAGAAACAGCTCAATGATGGTGATGACCAGGGTCAGGATGGCACAGATGGGCCAGATGAACATGGAATAGATCCAGTAGGAGTGCAGAGGCTTAGGAGAAAGCCCACTCAGAATGAAGGTGACAAGACAAACCAAGATCTGGGCTAAGTGTAGTAACCCACGGCAGCTCAGGAGTGAGGAGATGGTGAACTTGGCCTTATCCATTGGGACCGAATGCCCAAATGCAGCACAGGAGTAGACAGGAAAATAGACCCAGTGGACTGAACGTTACACACACCTAATGGTTGAATGTAAATTTGCCAACCTTATCTCAGTGACGCTGTTTTATCTCTCTCTCGCGCTCTCTCTCTCTCTCCTTCTCTCTCTCACTATCTGTTTCTAAAAAACTGAAGGAGTAGGAGGACATGTACAAAAGAGACTACCATAATAAATTCATATTGTACACTTTAGTAAGTAAAAGAAGTAAAGCAGGTGACATGAAAAACACACCAAGATTATATATAAATTATAAGTAAATACTATACTGTCTTGATAAATAACAGACACAGAAAACAAGATGCAAAATGATAAATAAGACACAAAATAAGATGAAAAAGATGCATACTGTATACCTTACAACAAGGATGTGGTACATGGCATAATATCTAGATGTCAGTGTCTTGCTCAGAAAGATGGTGGAGGTGGAGCCAAAGGAACATCAAAATATTTCTTTGTGTTTCAGCCGCAATTGGATGCAGTCCTTCAAATCGATTCCATTCCTACAGGGAAAGGAGACAGTCACAAGATGTACTGGAGCACAGGCAAAATTAATACCCTGTAAGGCAAACATGAACATGTTGGAGAACCTCCACAAAACAGTTGGTACAGGGCATGGGGGTATACTACGAAGCTGGGTTGCTGGCTAAACTGGGTAACTTCTGGAATAACTGCTGATCTAAAAACATGTCACTTCAGAAACAACTGACGCTCAATGGAGGGTTCTTTTAGAGATCAGTGGTAACTCCCAAAGTAACCAGTAGCCTCGCTTAGTAGCACAGGGCCCAGGACTACCTCCAGTCCATACAGCTTTATCAATAAATAAACTAAAAATTCAGGTACACTTGATGTCAACATGCTGTTTATCATCTTCTGCCTACAGCGCCCTCAACAATTATTGGCACCCAAAACATCACAGACCTGTTGTCAGATACGCAGATACAAGACAGGAGAATCAAGTGCGCTTTCATGAACCACACGTTTTATTGAGTTTGGGGAAAAGGGAAGTGGGAGAAAGAGAGGGAGCTGAGTCCAGGGAGGGTGGTTGGAGCCGCGAAGCGTGGCAAGCCTTCCCAGTAGATGTAGGCAAGCAGCTGAGAGGAGCGGTGGCTACAGAGTCGGGGAATCTGCAGAGCACAGCTTGAGGCAGGGAGCCTGGACAGGCTGAAGTAAAAAAACAGGCAGACAAGTAAACAAACAAACCAGGCTACCGGAGCAGAAAAGCAGGCATAATTCACAGAGTCAGACAGGTAATACCAACTAACATGTGAACCATGGGTAGCAGACAATCTGACACAGAGCACAGGAGACCTAGGGTTTAAATAGACAGACAGAGCAGCAGGTAACAACAAGCAGGTGGCACAGACAATGAGAAGAGAGTGAGAACAGGTGAGCTGGGTAATTGAGTGAGTGTAAGTGGGCGTGGCCACTGATTAGTGCACGCTGTGAGAGTTACCAAACCAGCAGGGCAGAGGCAGACTCATGACACCTGTCACTATAACTACCAGAAGGCAGGGGGCTATTTTAGGTATAGTAATTCTTCTACACACATAACCCCCCATGAGTCAATACACTCAATTTTCAACATCTGACCATAAAACATGATGATTGAACATGAAGTCCCAATAGCATTTAAATCAGTGATTAAATGACAAAAAACCTTTTTCCTGGTATGCATTTTAAACAGATCTACTAACAAGTGGTGTTACTTGTGAGATTATTTAAGACTTGGTGATTCCGAGATGCTCCTTTTTTCTAGAAGTCTCCAACAGTGATCCTTAGGGAATTTTTAGCCTCTCTTACCACCCTTCTCACTACACATGGGGGCAAGATAAACATGGATCGTTAACCAGGCACGTTTGTAATAGTTTCAGTTGACTGGAATTTCTTAAGTTATTGTTTTAACAGCAAATGGGTCACTTTCAAGCAAGGACCGTTTTTTATAGAAACTGTGTATCTCACAGAGGTGAGCAAACTTTCTTGAATGGATATAAAATGTATATTCTATCATCTTTCCCATGTTGAAAAATGACTAGGGCAATAGGCTTTGTTTTATTCCAGTTTTTAATTCTTAGCGAACCATGAAGTCATGGAATATGACTTGAAAGTCGAAGAAGTTGAATATGGATTGGAAAATGATTCAGTTACATTATTAATAATTATCGGCACCTCTAGAAAATATGCCAAATAATCATTGATCATGCACTGTGTTTTCTCTAGATGAATATGTTTCTCTTTATTGAGGGATCATTCTCAACCATTTTCACTGGGAATACCAAAGATGATAAACTTGATAAAGCACAATGCATCTTTGCCACTTTTTTGTAATTGTTGAGCAAAGGTGCTAGCAGTCTGAACACAGATCTCACAGATGTATTCACATGGATGATGGAACTGGATTTTCAGCTAACTCTGAACTGAACCTTCAGTCATGCCAGTTATCCATCACCACATCCACATTAACATACACTCTTCTGCTCCCGCTCCAATCATGTGGGGGAGAAACCTTGGTGTTTGACGACCAGCTATGTTTAGCCGTGTTTTACCTACCTCCTGGGTTGTATGGCCACAGGCCATAACTGATTCAGTGTGTCATTCAACTCAGGGTACAGGCCTGCCTTGACTATTGCAATGCTAGTGCAGCGGGTGTCCCTACAGGCATGGCTGATTTCCAATCAGCCGAAAAGGGCACATCACTCCCCTGCTCACTGACCTCCACTGGCTACCCATGTCCACCTGAATCAGTCTCCCAACACTAACGCTTATCTACAGAGTGTCTTCTGGGTCTGTAATCATTTACTTGAACTGAGACATCCTTGTCTTCAAGACTATCTCCTCTGTAATAGTGATAATAGCTAATAGCACCTATGATAGTTTAATATGCTTACCTCTCACATAGCCTTTTGTGGTCCTCTTTGTATGAGCTCCTTCTAAATGTTTACTCAGATGAAATTGCAGTATTTGACCCGTGTAAAGAAAATTTGTCAAATGTAGCTTATGCAAGTTGAACATTTAAATGTATCAGCATGCTTAAACTACCAGTTATATTTTGATTTTGTCTGAAATATTTGTTTTCAAAAAACAGAGGTAATCAGCTTTGTGATTTTGCATGTAATCAAATTCATGTAATCGTGTAATGACATTCAGTGGTAGGCCATTGCAATGCAACAAATACAAAAAAAATGTTAGGGTATCATTCCATCCTCATAATTTTCTTGGGAAAAAAAGGAAAACTCCATTAGCCTACCACTGTGCAAAACGCTCAATCAAAAGGAAGGGTTCTGTTGACTATTCAAATGGCCATGAGTATAAACTGTAGCTGCTTCACTGTCAGAGAACATCACCTCATGGTATGCATGGTATGCACACTCAACTAAAGTTAAATCCCTGAACAGCTATTGCATGACAGGCCTACAATGCCTTATTTACTGTAACAAAGTTAAACTTGAAATCACTGAAATCTGTTTGGGTTGCAATGTAGAGCACCTGCTGTAACACCTCTTGATTTGACTTGGCTTCTGCTACTTTAACAACATTAACATCTTGAATAATGCTGTGGGATGTGTCTGCAGGTTTTACACCAACATTTAGTGTTAAGCAACATAAATAAAAATAACCCACCTCTTGAGTCTGAGTCAAATCCACAGAAATTTAAGAAAAAAAATCTCAGAATAAGCCTACCATAAAAAACTTAAATATAATGTACATTTTTTTTCCACTTTTGCCAGATTGCTATGGATTTAAATACTTATATGGGATATTCACATGAGACTTGGCTGACCAGACCAAAATAATCCTGTGTCAGTTGGGCTGTTTGAACATTTTCAGGATTACTGTCAGTCCTATGTTTCTGTGTTATGAAAGAGCCTATAAGTAGCCCTACCCATGTTTCACTTAAGGATTTGACTGTAAATTGGCATTAGATAGACTATTAGGCTAATAAAATAAAACCCTAGCCTACAAATGTAGACGTACCCTAGTGGTAGCAAATGGTTTTGCTATTCAGGTACGCCTAGAAACGAACCAAAAGGCCTCAGCAGCTGTTCTACCAAGTTTGGTCGGACCAGTCACACCACTCCTCAATCACATCCTTTTACAGAGTCGCCTGGACGTAGCGGTAGTTTATCAGACATCCATTGCATACAGAGCCAGTTTGAAAGGGAAACCGCTGGCTCTGCCCCTTAGACTGAGCCCAATCTACCCAGTCATAGCCAGACTATACATTTTTATATTATAGTCTGGCTTGTCAGGCTAATGAAAACCAGGGCTGTAATCTACGTGATAAACAGGTATACGCCATATAACCACTTTAAAAAGTTCCTGGGTTTGTGTACATCCAGTAAAAACATAGGCTGCCGTACTGTAATAGCAGTAGCTGTGGCGGTGACCTAGGCGGTCCATCACAGACGGTAGCCTGTAGGCCTACTTATAAGCGCAAACTAGCCTACAGCACTGAAAAAAACATGTTCATGAAGCTGTTTTGCCGGTTGCATAGGCAACAGTATGGCCTGTGGTAACTAAAAATCATATGACACTGGTCCTACGTCCACTTTTCTAAACTTTCTAAAACGTTATCAAATCATTCCAATCTCTCACAGTGGTCTATACACAAATTCCCCCGCTGTAGTCAACCCGTCGACACCTGCCGTCGGCCTATGTTTTTAGGGTAATTAAACTGGTTACTTGAATTGTTGGGAATTGTTTGTCTCGTGCGGGGCGGAAGGAGGCATTCTTCGAGGCGGAGCAAGTTGTCTTGGTTAAGCCAAACGCGGGATTTAACCATGAATGAGTTGAGTTGACGGGGCGGGGAATGTGAAACAGCGAGTGGCGTTTTTCATATTTCCAATCGAGTGATTTAATTTAGCGCCGTTAAAGAGTTACATACACCACATGACAGTGAAAACAACCATCAACAAACGTACAGCAGTGTGAGAGCGCGCGTCTTGGAGTTCAGAGAGCATTCCTACGCGGTCACTGTTTCCCTGACTCCTTTGTGAAAGGAAGGTATGTAGCGTTATGCCTATCCTACGAACACACTAAGAACGTTGTAAATGTTTTCTATCGTAATAATCTTGCTTCTTTCTTGTTAAATGCGTTTGCAGTGTTTAATAGATAACACAACTGTAAAGGTACAAAACGTAGGGATTAGAACTTGCTGGGGAATATCGCGATTAACGCTGCACTGCGTTCAGTTGAATAGCCACAACTGTTGTCATGACAATCCCACAGAAACACAGCACTTGACAATACAGCTTGCTCTTAAAATCACCAGCAAAAGCTTTTGAGTTAAAACAACTCTGAAATTCTATATGCAACTAGTACCTTAGTTTATAGGCCATTTAATTAAAGAAGTCAAACAGTGTAAATCCCAGACTGTTTTGCATCACAGTAAACAATATATAGTTTAAGGGGCTATTTGTATTTTTTTAAATTTTGTGAACATATTTGAGAAAGGTTACAATAGATCAGTAGGGCACTAGAGCAAATCAGTGGCTTGTTTATCGTAGACTCTCTCTCTCTCTCTCTGTGTGTGTGTGTGTGTGTGTGTGTGGGTGGGTGGGTGGCTTGGTGAGCTTGAGGAAGTCAGGGCAAGAAGAGCATGGTTTAACGAGTATCCAGTGTGTGTGATGAAAGACAGAGAGAGACTAAGGAAGTGAGGGATAAGGTGTGTCCTGTGTTTACATGGAGCAGGTCAGGAAGAGGATGCTTACTGTTGGAATTACACTTCCATCTCTCTCTCTCTCTCTCTCTCTCTCTCTCTCTCTCTCTCTCTCCCTCTCCCTCTCCCTCCCTCCCTCCCTCTCCCTCTCCTCCTCTTGGCAAAGATGCACATGCATGCACACTGGGGAAAATGCACAGGCGCTTGTGCACACACACACAAACACACATACAGAAATACAAAACAATATGGACAGGAAAGGGTTGGAGGACACAAGGATTGTCTTCCTAGCAAGAGGAAGTTGAGACTGTGTGTGTGTGTGTGTGTGTGTAATAAGTTGAGGGTGAGGGCCAGAGAACCTACTTATTTTAGGAGATCTGGAATCATTTATTTTGCTTTTTTCCTTTTATGTCACACAAAGTTGAAAAATTCCTTTTGTAATGTTAGTGTGATAGCAATAATGAAAGTTAAAAAAAATTTTCAACAGTTAGCACTGAGGTGACCTAATAATTAATACAATATAGTATTCTGTCATCTTCACAGTGCGTCTTGAAGTGTAATTTATAGAGCTGCTGTAAAATGGAAAGTACCTGTCCTTGATTATGATTGATTGAATTACGTTTGATGCTATGAATGCATTTCTTGTTGTTGTGTCTTTGTTCAATGAAATTATGCCAGGTCTAAACCGTTTTAGAAAAGCAATATGCCATGAGAGGCTGTGGGTTATGCTGGTTTTACAATGACTCTGAGGATTTAATGCCACCTCTCTGCACGTCATGCCTAACAAGGCCCCATAGCCGTTGTAGAACCTGCATAAAGCCCTTTACAGATGGCGTTGGCCAATTGTTTCACTATGGAGAAAAACATATTGGTCTGTACACTTGGTGATATTTCACGTAACAGTTGGTTTTTTAGTTACATAAATTCCACTATGTTGTCAGGACGGGTCTGCAATTTCAGTTCAATATGATTTTTGTCAAATTCAGCAAAATGTTCCTCAAATTCAGCTATAACCCATTCCAGCCAAAAAATACATTTGTCAGGAGCATTGATGGGAGGGGTGCAGATTTGGCCATCACAAATATCAACAAAGCATCATCATGAACATTTACATTGTGGGCGCACCCTTTAAACTTTTCAAGACACAGCCATTCCTGTTATGATATCGGATGCTGTTTTGTCAACTAAATTTCAGCAGTGTGAAGTTTCTGAGTTACTGAACTGAATCTGTTGGTGCCAGTGATGGCACATTGTGTGATTATACTAAACATCCTGGCTATTTACAGTTCAATTTGAGTTTCCCACAGACTCCAAAGCAAAGTGGCAAGAGATGAATACCCCCCCCCCATTGTGTTTCTAACATTCTTCCAACAGGGGCATGGTGACATCAAATTGTACCGGCTGACCAATGTTTACTCTGCTCTTTGAGCTGAACCTCTCAGAAGGTCCTCTGGCAAGTGGCAAGCAGCTGACGTACAAGGCTTACAGATGGGGCCATGGTTAGACCCCCTGTGGCTCCGGCCCTCTACCTCTCCTGCTGTGGTCATCCAGACACTTGCACAGATCCTCTCACTTACGTCCCCTTTGTGCAGTACCTCCTGTGGAATCATGAAAGGAGACCTGCGGGTAGTTGATATCGAATGACCTGTGCAAAACTTCAATTTGGAGAGCAAACAGTACAGGACATCTGAGGACAGTACAGGGCCACCTAGAGGATCGTTCACTCATGGCTCAAGTGGAGGCCATGTGCCTGCAGAGGGCTATGTTCCACTGGCCAGGTTTGAAGGAAGGTGGCCTACCAATCGTTTTGGCTGTGCAGTGGTCTCCATTCTCACATGGATGGTCCAAGTGATGCCACCTCCATAACCACCTTGGCTGAAGACTATAGCCTATTCAATACGCAAGTCACTCCTCTGTCCAACTTCAAAGCTACTACGGTCTCTGAAGGGTGCTGGATACAAACTGACTAACCACGTTTGGGTCCGTAGGCTGCATGGATCCTGATCCCATATGGACTAATGCCCATTCGTTTGATTTTGCTTTTGCTGTATCTTTCTTTTTTTCTTTTATTGCGCTAATACTGTAATTTATGCAATTTCACTACATGTCTTACATTAGTATTTCAATATGTAACAAACAAACTCCTTGATTCTTGGTCCTTGAATATGTTATTACCTCTGCCAAGGAGGTTATGTTTTTGCTGGTGTTTGTCTATGTGTGAGCAAGATAACTCGAAAAGTACTGCATTGATTTGGATGACATTTTCAAACAACATTTTGGTGGTAATCTATAATACCGTCTGGAATTTGTATTGGATCAGTGACCCTATATTGCCTTGGCGGAGGTCTGCGCTCTCCGAGTGCTGTTTTAGGTCAGTCTATTTCTTCTCCAGGGGAAAGGTTGAGTAATAGGCAAGCACATTATATGTCTTGGCAGGCACAGCTTCATATGCTTAAGGCTTCGTTTGGTGGTGGAGGTAGTGGTGTGTGTGTGTGTGTGTGTGTGTGTGTGTGTGAACTAAATATTTGTGCAACCTTGTTAATATTCATGTTATTCACAGACTACAGGGAGTGAAAAATTTATAAGCGGCAAGAGTTGCGTCCATGCTGGCTGTGCATTCTCCTCATGGTCCCAACATGCCTCAGCAATGGAACCTCCATTCATTTCATAACTAATGTCCTCTCACCTGTCAGATCAGGATCATGTAGTACAAGGCCAAGTTAGACCAATGGGTCAGGGTTTTGTGTGAAGGGGGGAGAGAAAGAAAGAGAGAGAGAGAGAGAGAAAGGTGGGGAATGGCGTTCTCTCCACAGATGTTTAAAGGGTTGTCAGGGAGGCTTTGGATGTGATAAGTTCAGTGTGTATATGTGTATATGTGTGTATGTGTGTCTGCGTCTTGCACTGGGGCACTCCATCTCCCCACAGTTAATGAAGACATATTTCACGGTAGCTTAACCTTTCTTTGTGTGTCCCCCCACCAACCACCCCTGTCCCTTCTCCGACTTGCTTTCTGTCTCCAAGGAAATCCCACGGGGCAGCAGTGGTCATTTCTTTGGCAGCTGGAGGCATCTTCATTCAGACTGCTGGCTGAACTCTGCCACTGGAGACACTGGAGCTCTAACGCTAATTCATGGAGCCACAATGGAGGAGCTCCTAGGGTAAGATGGTCTCTAGAGTGTTTTCCTGCACCCTGACACTGAAGTCCTACCAATGTGAATGTGGATGTGAATGTGGCTGGCAGGCTAGTGGGTTGGGTAGACACAGCTGTGAGGCTCTGCTCACACACCTTGGAGAATGAGCAGAGGTTTTAAACTCTGATTTGATTCAGCACTGTTTCATGTTGAGCTCTAGTTCGTGATCTAGCCTTAATGTGATCTCTTTTGGTGTCATTTTTTTCACCCATGCAGTGTTGCTTCTAAAAAACATGGACTGGTACAAACAATTGGAATGAAATGTTTTGGAGCATTATTCAGATTGTTCATCTGTTTGTTTACTTTGTCATGGCATGCCTTCAAGATTTATCACTCGAAAAACACCATTACATTTGACTTGCGCAGAAATAATTGAGCAATAATTGGAAATGTGAACTTTCAGCTTTCAGTGATTGCATAGCTGTGTCTGGCAATTCATGGTGTTATTCATTTGACACTGAAATGACTTCACCTGCATGTATAATCAGACGGGGCATTGTGCCATTTGAATGTGCCCCAACCAGTCATATTTCTCCAGAATGAGGTGAATGAGCAAGCAAGTCAGTCAATTAAAGAAGCCCCAACTGAATCCACTGCAGCCATTACTCTGCCACAATGGCCTTCAAAATGACAAATCCGCTAGTTTCAACATTAAATTGCATCCTTTTTGATACTCTGGAACTGCAGCTTTCCCACGAAATAGAAACAGTTCTGCGTTTTAGAGTTGCCATGGTCCCTCTTTGCTTCATGGTGTGATGATGGATTGACATTCTGACTAGACAAAGCACAGACTAGTAAACATGGCCTACTGTTGTGTGGGTGAGTGCCCATCCTCTTGTTTAGGAACAGTGGCTGTGCTCATGTTACTCCTGCTTAAGCAAGGTTCTAGCAAGCCTTGGGGTGTGCTACGCAAGGAGACATGCAGTTCAAACTCTTTCCCTGTACTGTAAATGTCTCTGCTGATGGCATACATCCATATGGAACTGTTCACATCTGCAAAGAAAGTCTAGTTTACCCAGACACGCTTAGCTTAACACTGGATGTGTTCATGTTTTATCCCATCAATGTCATTTTCAAATACTGCATTAAAAAAAAAAGTTCCAGTGCATTGAGGTAGTATTGTTCCCTTGGCAGGACATTCACCTGTGAATAAATGCATTTAGGAACTCTTTCTAATTTAGTCAACCCAATTCCCCATTCACTGCCATCAGCAAGTCCTCTTTAGAAATAGAATTGAAAGGGAATCGATGAAGAGGAAAATTGTAGGAGTACACTTTGATCATGCCATCCATTTTTCTCCGGTGATATATAGCACACAAGTGGATGGAGTGCTTAACTGTTTGGCTGATAGAAGAAATCGATTGGGTTCTCAGGTTTCAAAAATAAGGCAATTTAGTAGGCCTATAGATTTTTCTGTTGTGAAAGATCAAACAAATTCTGAGTGATTGTGTGTATGCGTGTATCTGTTGTCTGGTCGGTGAAAAAAATGCAATTATAATTGTCTATTATTTATGACCCATTCAGTGACATGGTGAATGGCCAAAATGAGCTAACCTCATTGATTGAATGCACTGTTGAACAGAACACTTTCCCTGAAATGGACAGGCATGCTAATACCCACACGCTTCATAGAGCTTCATATTAGCTCAGCGGTCAGCATCTGTGGTCACAAACTAGGAAACTGCTGTTGCATCAAGCGGTTCTGAGCTCAGAGTCCCCATTGTGTGTGTGTTTCTCTTCCTGCCTTTTCATTTTCATTTCCTGGAAATGATCTCCCTCTCACAGTGGAGGACCATTTGAATGATGTCAGAAATTAGTACACTGAAACAATGGTCTCCACAGTAGGGTGTGTGTGTGTGTGTGTGTGTGTGTGTGTGTGTGTGTGTGTGTGTGTGTGAGAGAGAGAGAGGGAGTGTGTGTGTGTGTGTGTGTGTCTGTGTGTGTGAGCGCGAGCTTGCTTTTGTTTGTGTGGACATCGTGCTTATTTCCTGGCTCTTTGACATGACGCCATTAAGTTAATTGCTGAGCACAGCAGAAAAAGAGTAACATCTCTAAAAGCAGCACACCTCATCTATTCAGAGGAAGATAGATTAGAATGAATGGAGTGTACCTTCAAAGTTTATTTCAGTTTGTTGTAAACAGTTTGGCTATGGACAGGAGTGTTGTCTGATGCTACAAACATAAAAAATAAATATATTAAATTGATATCCCAGCTCTGTTTTCTTTTGATGGCATTACAATATAACACACAGTGAATGAATATATTAGCAAACAACCAGCAAACAGCTAGTGGGAAGGACCCTGCTGTCTGAATTTTCAAAAAACATGCCGTGATTAACTGGTGAGTTATTGCACAACCAGAAGTCCTGAGGTATTACTAATAAATATGAGTTCTTCAGAGGATTGGTAACACTGTATTTTCATCAGAGTGACATGAGGCTGTTATTACCATGACATGACACGCATCATGACACTACATTAATGTTTATGACTGTTGTCATTCGGTTTTTGTAACGTTTCCACCCCAAAAAGTGTCAACTTTACATTACAAAAGCCAAATGACACTTAATGACAAGTCATAAACATTAAAAAAAAAAGTGTCATTCATGTTCATGATATGTGTCATGTCATGCTAACCCTAACCCTGGCTAATGTCACTCTTATGAAGACACCTTCAAATAAAGTGTTAGCAGAGAGGTTTTCTTGTCTACCTATTGGTGTCTGTTATCTTGTTTGTCACTAGGGGTGATATTTTTAACGAAATAGGCCTAGTTTGATATCATTTGGTTGTTTTGTTTGAGGTATGCAGATGCACTTGATATGCAGTGTTTGATATCTAGACCAAATCCCTCCTCACTCACTCACTTAATCACTCCTTCATTTCAGTTCATTTAAAACAAAAGGTTCAAGCATGCAAGTCTTTATGCTGGGATTGGGCCCTAACCATATCTCAGTGGCAGCACACCTCCCCAAGGCCTCTCTAAAGCCTTCTAACTGATTGCTCTGGGCAGCCTTACTGACGGCGCTTCCCTAGAAATGTCTTGCCCTTTTAAGGACCTTGAAAGTAACTTTGTTGATTTTTTTTTTTTTGTTGATCATTCTCAGTGCATATTTTTGCAGGATTCTTTTCACAGTTGTTCAGCAACGAGGCCTATCTCGGTATGCATTTAAGTTAGTACTTCTGTCAAGTTGTTGTAACATGTAACATGTAATAGTTTTTAGTCGCAGAATGGGAACATCTGGGAAATGCTCTTGTCTACTGGCTCACACAGTTTACAAATTATCTTTGTATTTTACCTTTATCGCTGAATGAAAACCATCACAGAATAATAGATTGAAGATGAAGTTGATATCTTGTGATTCACATTAAAAACATCCTAGATTTTTGGGGGTTCTGAGCTGAACCAGACAATACCTTACTAACCACACAACTAGATCAAGTCACAAGTTTAACACTCTTCTATTATCAGTTCACAAGACAGAGTCAAGACAACACTAAACTGATATTGTAAATAACATATTAGTTTAAATTTTCACAGAAAAGGCATGAGTACCTTTAAAAAAAGTCTATTTATGTATGGAACATTGACCCAGATCAAATGTAATGAACTCTTAAGTATTGTCCCAGTGCCTGGGACTCCAGGCCCCGTCTGTTTTTTTGATTTTTTCCTCCTCATCTGTTTTTCAAAGACACATTTCATCTCAATATGTTGTCCTATGAAGGTGATGGGCAGGGAGTGAGGATTGTGGAGGTTTGTTTTCGACCCCTGGCCAACACAACTCGATAAGCAAATCTGGCCCTGTGGCTTTGAAAAGAAAGAGAAAGAAGACAGATATAGTTGGCTTATGACACGCGGTGTGGTACGCCATCAGTGACAGGCACAGTCTATCTCTCTGATTGTTTATCTCTCTGTCTGTTATCTGCGGTGCTCCTCCACACATGGCAGCACAGGGGCTGACCTCAGAGGTGAAAGGTCAGAGTTCATCTGATGAGTTCCCTCAGTGTTGTTTTTGAACGTCTCTATCTCTCTGTTTTTCTATCTCTCTCCTCAATCTCGTGGAGACGTCTCTGATATACTGTTACCCAGGGTGGACTGCTATGTCTTTACACAATGTGTTTATGTAAAGTGTGTGTGTGTGTGTGTGTGTGTGTGTGTGTGTGTGTGTGTGTGTGTGTGTGTGTGCGCGTATTGGGGTGCTGATGATCAGCATATCTCCCAGCTGTTTACTCTTTTCAGATCATTAAGAAATCATTTCACCCAAATGTCATCTTCCTCTTTCCATCTTCCCTTCCTTTTCCATCTGTCTGACTGCCTTTGAGCCTAATATTTTTCACCCCAGTGATACACACACACACACACACACACACACACACACACACAGAGAGAGAGAGAGAGAGATTTTCTGATTTTGCTATCCAAAAATGGCAGCAATCATGCAAACAAACCTACGCTTCCAAGATGTTGCAACTGTGAATAACTTCACACACACACACATAAACACATAAACACATAAACGCACACACGCACATGGACACATACGCACACACACACTCTCACATACGCACACACTCACACACACACACACACACACACACAGAGTCACACAGACATTCATAACACAGGAAAATGCTCATGGGATATGTGAGTAATAATCAGCACTATGAGTTTCTCAGTTATAAATGGATGCTCTTGTTAAGATCCTGTGAGTATACATTAGACATCTGTGTGTCATCTCGCACCCTCTCCCTCCCTCTGTGTGTATTTGTGTGTGTGTGTGTGTGTGTGTGTGTGTGTGTGTGTGTGTGTGTAAGAGAGAGAGAGTTTGTGCACATGTTCTCTACACACTGTGGCATATTGTATATGATTACACAGAGCCAGGGGCGCAGTCCCACGTCTCCACCGGAACCCATCGATTTGTCACTAATCATGAGAGGATTAGAGCAGGAAGTCGCACTTCAGGGAACAGAGAAGTTGCTATTGATGTGTTCATCTGTGTGTGTAAGTGTGTTTGTGTTTGTTTGTACAAATACAACTGTGTATCTGTGTTTGTGCAAACACAGTGTCTAAATTGTTACTGACAGAGAAAATCCAAAAGCATTGCTGACTCATTTTCAGGGAGTCAGGGAGAGGGATAGATTAGTGTCACAGTAAACACTAAGAGGAAATGATTAATCTTTTAGCTGCAGGATAAATGAATGTGTTTATTGACATATTAACATGAAAATATCAAGTGCGATTTTGTTTGCTTTTGCAGTTACAAGATATTACTGAATGGGTCAGAATGATCTGTCTCCCTCTCTCTCTCTCTCCCCCTCTCTCGCTCTCTCTCTCTCTCTCACTCACTCACACACACACCACACACACACACACACACACACACACACACACTACCATTTAAGTGGATGAGTCATAAAGAAATCATTGAGCCCCTCTAATCCTCACCTCTCTATCAATTTACATTCTGGAACACACACATACTCAACTTGCCACAGTGACGTATAAACACACACACAC
>PYXC01001354.1:677500-685000 GCA_015244755.2 Tenualosa ilisha
GACTGTAGAAGCCTCCCCACACCTGGCTTTGTACTGTACTCTGCAGTGTGGTCAGCCGTAGTGATATGTCAGGCTTTTTCAACATATATTAAAACACTTTTTTGCCTTCTAGTTTGCTCTGCTTACACGACACTATGTACAGGCACCATTAGCTAAACACACTTTCTTTGAATCACTGGCCAGACTCTCAGTCTCATAAACATTGGGCTCCCATGCTAAAGCATTGGTGGTGCACATTTGCCCTGTATAATAATGCTGTCCTGTGATGCTGATCTAGAATGAATCATGAATCACTCATTCATGCCGTAGGCCGATGTTGCTGGTTGCCGCTGTTTATTATCAGTGTTATGAGCGAGTTATTAATGATTTATAAATGTCCACAGGTCGCTGGAGCGTAAGTTGCAGAGGCCACTGTTGGCGAAGTCGCGCACGTTACCCAGCATCCCTCAGTCTCCCACCGTGGCCCGTGTGATTGGTGAAAGTCCACCACGTCGACGACTGCCCTCCAGTCCGGGCCACTCCAAAGCCTGCACTTTGCCTTCCCCTGGTATGTATGAGAGCAGAAGTACTGTAAGTGTGTGTGTGTGTATGTGTTTTCCAGATGAGTTCCTAATGTATGTATGTATATATATGTGTGTGTGTGTGTGTGTGTGTGTGTGTGTTTTCTGAAATCTGCTCTGCTGGCTTTAAGGCTTTAGAGCTTCCTCCTCAGGTGGTGTGTGTGATTGTGTGTGTGTGCGCGCGCGTGTGTGCGTGTTCTAATATCCGCTCTCTCAGAAAGAGTTCTCGTCCTCATCCGAAAATGGACATGACCTTCAAAGCCTCTTCTGTTCTCTCTGTTCCCCTGTCCAACACCCTCACTCTCTCTAACTCTCTCTCTCTCTCTTTCTCTCTCTCTTTCTCTCTCTCTCTCTTTGTGTGTATGTGTGTCTGTGTGTGTGTGTGCGTATGTGTGTGTGTGTCAATGTGTGTGTGTGCGTGTGTGTGTGTGTTTGATTCTCTTTGGTGCACAGACAACCACACACGCACACACACACACACACACAGACGTGCACATGCCTGTACACATACACACACACCACACACACACATAGAGAGGCACAGGATCTTTTTCATTTTGCTGAACAGTGCAGAAATGGATACAAGTGGAAGAAAGGGAAACAGATTAAAAGTTCAGAGTCTCCCAACACCCATCAGCTCCATGAAGCTCACAAAAATCACTTAGTAGTTCCTGCTTCCCTATCACCCCCCCCCCCTCCCTCTCTCTCGCTCTATTGTGTTTCTCTCTCTATCCTCTTTCTTTCAGTCTCTCTTCACCCTCTCTCCTTATTCCCTCTCTCTCTCTCTTTCCCCCTCTCTCTCTATTCTCATTCTCTCTCTCCTTTTAATTCTCCCTCTTTCTCTTTATCAGAACTGTGCAGATCCTCTGTGTTCAAAGGTGTTGTAGTAGTCACTGTTACATCACAATGACAATTCTTCTTCTCTCCCTCTGCATCTCTCCTGTTCTGTTCTCTCTATCTCTCACTCTCACTGGCTGTTATCAGAAGTGTGCAGATTTCTCAGTGCTCTGGGTTGCAAGATCCTCTCTGTCACAGGCTCCCAGGCTGCGTGTTAAACAGCGGCCAGTCAGACATGCAGAAGCACTCCTCATCTTAAACAGGAAAAAAAAATGCCCCCACCTCTTCCCCTGCGCTGTCTCACACACACATCAAACCCAAAGACTTGAGCCTTTTTGCCACATTAGTTGCTTAGCAACCACTGTCATCGCTGGTAGAGCAGGTCCTTTCCCGTTTTTTTTTTTTTTTTTTTTTCTTTTTTTTTTTATCTCTTTCCTCTGGTCCATATTAACTAAGCATGCACACACACTCATGCACACGTGTTTCGTGTGCATGCACAAACACACAGACACACACACACACACACTCATGCGCTCTTGAAAACACCAAATGCCAAAACCCCAAAGCAATATTGCATGACGGATAATAACACAAAAACTCACACATATAGACTCTCTCATTTACATTTACATTTACATTTAGCAGCCTCTTTCTCACACACACACACACACACTCATCTTCTCTCTCTCTCTCTCTCTCTCTCTCTCATACACACAGACACACACACTCTTCCTTATCCTCATATTTCATTGTTAGTCAAACTAAATGGATTATGACACCACTCTATATCCAAACATGAGGTGTGTGTGTCTGTGTCTGTGTGTGTGTGTGGAGGGAGTTCATATCATAGAACACACACACACCACTAATAGCAATGCAGTTGCAACTACCTTTCAAAATCCTTTCAAAAATAAGGAAATGGCACTGAGATGAGGAGATAAGGATGGATGCTCCTCCCTAATCAAAACAACATTTTGCTTTCATGTCATCATTAAATGTGTAAGTCATCTTTACATATGTTCTGTGTATGTTTTGAAATTTGATATGGACTAAATGATCTCACTGAGGAGGGAGGCTATCCAGAGCATCTCTATTCACCAGAGCAGATCACACAAGAAGAGAGTGTAGAACACTTTGCAGTGGTCTGTAATTTGAACCTCAACCATAGCACCGCACTGTGAGAATAAATTGGCTCTTCCTTCCGTGACAGTAGCCATCCTGAGACATCCAAATGATCAATTCGCCCCTGAAGACATCTTGCTTCTTGCCCCAGGATGTCAGACTGCGTCTCACTGCAGTGTAGCCATTTTGGACTCGAACGGCACGCTGATGAAAATCAGCAAATCTAAAAGATTAGGAATTTAATCAAATGCCTATCAGCTTTGCAAAATAAGTGTCTCACTAAAAGATTATAGCGCAATAATTCACTGCACCGCTGTAAGGCCAGCACGCCAAATATGATTGCTTCGGTAGGCTCTGTGTAATGTGGGTTGCTGTGTTTGAAATGTCAGGCTGATTGGTTTTTCAAGTCTTTGTCTGGCAGAAGTAAAGGTAAAGGTAAGTGTACTAGTAAAGTTCTCCCTCTATCTGTCCACCTTTCTCAGGTGAGCTGTGGCGGTTGGAGGACGATGACGACGATTGCGCTGAGGAGTCGCGGCACACGTGTGTCGAGTCGCGCCCGCGCTCCCAGTCGCCGTTCTCACACTTCCGCTCACGCGCGGCCTACCTTCGCAAGAGTGTGTCCGTGGACGACCAGCTGGGCGGGAACGACGTTGAGCACGCCCAAGCAGAGGGGAAGGGCCAGCGCAGTGGGAAGAACAAACTGAAACGAAAGTTTGTGAGTTCACTCTCTTCATCTCTCTCCCTCTGTCTTGTGTCTGTCCATCTCTCCTCATCTCTGTTTCCACTGCCAACTCCCTCTCTCTACTGAAATAAATAATATGTTGTTATTGAGTATTTTTGTAAGTAAGTGTGTAAAAATGTAAAAGAACCTCAGGGTCACTCATATACACACATCTCTCTCTCATCTCTTCATCTCTCTCTCTCTCTCTCACTCTCTCTCCCTTCTCTGTTCACCTATGCTTACTGATGCTGATGCTCATGGTTGAAGATGTGTATATGAAAGTGTGTAAAATGTAAAGGTACGACTGGGTCACTGGACACACACACACACACACACACACTCACGCTTTCACACACTGGCACATGACGATGGGTGGGCTCAAGTGGTCATTAAAGTTTAAGCAGTGAGTATTGTCTGAGGTCATGTGACCAAGTAAGCTGAGCCCTCATTACCTGCTGAGTGTGTGTAATTGATTCTCAGGTGATGGTGAGGAAACTGATACACAACACACACACACACACACACACACACACACATGTGCATGTACCCCCACAAATGCATCCACATTCATTCATTTATCACATTTAAACCGACATGGGGTCGACTCTGGATCTGATGAGCAGTTTCTGTTTCGGGGTAAGAAGCCAGTGGACATCTGTGTTTGTGGAGATTTTACAATTTGCGCACTTGCGTACTTTGTAGGCATGTATGTGAGAGGTTCACCTGCCGATTATTCTGTTAGCTCGTGAACTTCTTACATACATGCCTACAAAGTAATGCCTGCTGACGAAGTGCTGATTTTGACATTTTATTGAAATACAGGCACAGTACAATCAGGAAATCCTTCCACTGTATCCAAGACAACATCTGAGATTATTTACAAAGCTTGCACTGTGAACTAGCATGTTGGTAACTATACCTACGGTGGGTAGCAAGAGACCAAAACAACGCGAGCTGACCAAGCACACACTCCCTCGATCAGTGGGATCTGTGTTGTTTCAGCAGATAGTTAGAAAATTGGGGAGGGGTATTTGTCAGCTCAAGGCGTGTATTGCCGGAGTAGGGTGAGTATAAATTGACCTTTACTCTGTTACCTTTGAATCTGTAAGAAAAGGCAGGCGTGTGTGTGTGTGTGTGTATGTTTGTGTGTGGTATGTAATGCTTGATGACTTGACATAGTGTTTGTACACTATGTTTATTGATGATGTCTGTCAAACAGAAATTGTTGATCCAAAATTAGAATATTAGAAACTAGAGGAACTTCATGCTGCTACAATGTGCTTAAGTCTGTGTAGTTTTTAGGTGATAGGTTGTCACTATATGGAGGCAGTGTGTAACCATACGTGTGTGTATTTATGTGTGTATTAGTATGTTAAAGCCTGACGGCCATTACACTTAACCTCTCTCTCTATCGCCGTCTCTCTCTCTCTCTCTCTCTCTCTATATATATATACGATATTTGGATCGGATATCGGTCCCAATATGGAAAAAATACTTGGATCGGGCATCTGAAAAATTAGCCGATCCGTGGGCAGATCCGTTTTCTAAACTTAATAATGACACAACAACCTTGCTAAGCTGCTGTGCGCTCAGCCAGTTTGCAAAGACATGGTATAGCATGTCGACTAGGTGCAGCTGTAAGATATGAACACACAGATTTTCTGTAGCTATTATAAGTGCTATTAATAAAATGATTATAAAGTTAAGGTCATTTACTGTAAGTTTTAATGAACAACCTGCACATATTTAATCTAAATGGTTCCTTTTAGCTAACTTAGCTCATGATGAGTCTGCTTGACAGTAAAGTAGCAGCCTAACGCACACATCCCAAGTCTCCCGGACGCTCCAAGAGTCTTCCGATTAGATAGTGGCTCCCGGGCGCCTGCGAGTAATGTGAAATCTCTCGTAAGTCGCTCGACCGCGCAAATTTCACTTGGGGTGATAAAGGCAGTCAGAAAAAGTGGTAGAAGCAGCGCGAATGAGTGATGGTGAAACGGGAGGAGCGAGATGGAGAGCGTGAGCATCAGTCCCATGTGGTATTGCAGATATATACCTTAACCTGTCTCTCTCATCATCAAATACATTCGTCATTTAAACGAAATCTTCTTGCGAACGAAGAAAAAAACCGCATTTCACCCTCAAGTAAAGTATTCTTGTGCATTGCAGGCCTATGCACAACACCATATTTCGTGCTTGGTAGAAATGTGGTAGAAATATATACAACTCCAGTTAAGTCCATTTTTATGCTATTTTGAAAGAGCATAATTTGGGCCAATGATGAGGCAAGTAGTATGGACTATTTGAATCCAGTCTAATCCTGGAATAAAGTAGAACAGAGTGCTGTGTTTTATTTATATATATATATATATATATATATATATATATATATATATATATGTTCTGCAGGTTGAGAAGTTGAGAAGATAACAAAAATTGCATATTGCAGGACAAATCTCTGTAATCCAATGAATTGTGTTTAAATAGTTTATGACTATTTATTTAAGCTGATGCAATAGAAAACATAATCAACATCTGGAGCAGCCTACTCATTTACACCAGCACCTTACAAAGTTTGTTTAGCATTAGGTTCATGAGAAATGTTAAGTGACCGGTGCCTAATTAGACCTAGGCCCACAAACTTCAAAATACAATGTAATGACACTGGCAGTTATTTGTTTTTTAATTATACTTGTATTGGTATCAGGTATCAACCGATATGCAAAACCAATGAATCGTAATTGTTATCGGAACTAAAAAAGTTGGATTGCTGCATCCCTAGTTTCCATGGTAGTCAATCAGTGTGTAAATGCTTTATGTTTACTTATCTGTGTATATGAAGTGATTTGGATTCAGTCACTGACTGTCACAGGGCCCATACTGTTTGTGTGTGTGTGTTGGGGTGGAGAGAGAGAGAGCGAGAGAGGGAGAGATGTTTCTGCATGCTTCTGTTTGTATTTGGTTAATCTAGAATGATTTTTGGCATGCAGTGAGATCCAATTAGAGAAGAATATCCAACTGTGAGTTTGCATTCATAATCTTTCTCTGTTGCACACACAATACATACACGTGTCTGTGCATGTGTACACACACACACACGCGATTCATTGAACACCACAAGATGGCACTGCAGCACCACTTTCAACAGCAGTTCAGAAACAGCAGTTTCTTAGTAGCGCACGCATAGTCACTCACACACATGGCCATTTACAAACACATTACAGATATTACACACACACCTATTCACATATCTACATACACACCTGTTTACATAATATTACACATAAGTGTATGTATACTCTTATACACACATGCCCAGACTCATATGAACACATGGTCTGCACACCTACAAAACAATCTTTGAAATACCTCTAGTCTAAACCCTGAGATGCCCTTGAAGACAGTTGTCTGTACATGTCTGTAAAGTTTTCCAGCAAACAAGATTGTAATTCAGAAAAGTAATGGCTTAATTACAAGACAAAGTGAATGGACTGCATTTTCATTGTGACAAATGTGAGAAACATTTGGACATACTCCCAGTGCCTAAAAAATGGCTATGTATCAAATTTAAACACACACACACACACACACACACACACACACACACTCCCTAAAACACATACGCGCTCACAAAGAAAGCCAGGCTTGCCCTCAGACCCCTCTCCTTAAGCACACCCTCACACTCTTGAAACAGAGAAGCCTGGGAATTCTTGCTGTCGCTCTGTTGGTTGCTGGGGGTAACCGCGTGAAATGGGCGCTCATTAAGTATTTAGACACAGGTCTCCCCCACTCCCCTCTACTCTTCTTTTCTCATCTCTCTCTCTCTCTCTCTCTCTCTCTCTTGCTCACTCGCTCCATCTGTGTCCCTCCATCGCTCCCTCCGCCTTTTGTCTTTTGTTAGCGTTGGGGACATGAGGACAAGCGAAGACAGAAAAGAGAGAAGCCGGGAGAGAAAGGAGAGAGGGTAGCTGAGAGATGGAGGGGAGAAATGTCCCCTGGACTTAGGAGAGGAGTGCAAAAGACAGGGCGAGAGGAGAGGAGAGGAGAGGGGAGGAGAGGAGAGGAGAGGAGCGGGGAGGAGAGGAGAGGAGAGGGAGGAGATCCTTCTGTTTTCTCAAGGTGCATAGCTGCCATTCCGGGATCTGGGCATTCCCTCTCGCAGTCCACTGCATCCCGCTGTTTTTACAGGCTGTTTTCAAAGTAACATGGCACCAAACAAACACATACATGCATTTCAAAAAAATGCTTTCCCTCTTTCTCTCT
>PYXC01001354.1:692500-705000 GCA_015244755.2 Tenualosa ilisha
GTGGGTTTTGTGGCTCACCACTGTCTCATTCTCAAATGTGTGTTTGAGATGCCTTGTGTAGTTCTTTGGCAATGTTAGTATGTGTGTGTGTGTGCCTGTGCGTGTCAACATTGTTAGAAAGCTGTGTTGTGAGAGTGCTTTGTATAGTATATGTTCATAGGTGTGTGTGTGTGTGTGTGTGTGTGTGTGTGTGTGCGCGCGCGTGTGCACGCGTGTGTTCAATCATGGCTGGCAGCATTGAATAGCTGCATTGTAGACTGCTCACAGTTGTTGTTGCTGCTTGCTTACACACTAAAAACAATTCTTTGGCCAAAGATCCAAAGCCTTCATTTCTTGTGATGTACCACACATTGTGAGCTTAGCTTAAATTACTTCAACACATTTTGTGCTTTGCTCATTTGTTACACACACCTCAACACACTTAAAATGCTACACACTTTTCAATTTTTTTTTCTTTTTAAAAAAAAAAAAAACAATGGCATTCATAGGGAAATTTTTTGGGAAATTTAGGGAAAAATTCTTCTACTAAAAATGCAGAACACATCTGATCATTGGAAACACCCAAACACACTCACAAGACAACAAAGAGAAAATTTAGTCAGACCTTTATTAAGCCACTGCATACTTGTACAGCTATTTATGGACATGTGCAATTGCACAGTTTGCTATACGCTTGCCTACCTGTTTCAAACATCAAAGGATTCTTTTCATATTACAATGGATGTTTATGGGTCCCAATCAAATGCCAATTTTATGTAAGTTCAGTTTAAGAGTGGATTCAGTCCGCAGGGTGACATGTTTGCAATTGCTACCTCAGAGAACATAGTTTGGACCTGAGGTTATGTGGTCAAGTCAGAGTCACCCAGCAGGAAAAAAGCTGCTGTTGATGGCTGTTCATTTGTTGAAGAGCCAACTTGTGCTTCCTTGCTTCACTCTTATTCTCTCTCTCTCTCTCTCTCTCTCTCTCACAGACACAAATACACACACACTGAAATTGTAAATATTTTGTTTCATGCTAGCAATATTACACATTACAATTATGTGTGTGTGTGTGTGTGTGTGTGGGAGAGAGAGAGTGTGTGAAAGTGCGTGCATACATGTCAGCATGTGTGTGTGGTCTGTGTGTGTGTTTGGGTGTCCATGTCTGCACATGCACACTGTCTCAGTGTGGGTGCCTAATATGTGTGAGTATGTGTATAGGTGTGTTTGCCAGTGCAAGCATGCTTGTGTGTATGACTATGAATGAGTGTGTCTATGTGTGTCTGGTGTTTATGTAGATGTCTCTGTGTGTGTGTGTGTGTATTTGTGTGTGTATTTGTGTGTGGTTTTGGATGATGTGTGTGTTTCCTGTGCGGTGTCTCGTGCCAGAGGTCCGTGGATGGTAGAGATGCCGGGAGGGTTCGCTCATCGCAGGTTGTGTTTCCCCCCTGGTGCGTTGCGATAAATATTTATGTGTGTGTGTCTATTAGAGTCTTGTTTGCGCGTGTGTGTGCGCGGCTGTTGGTCTGTGTGTGTGCGTGCGTGTGAGTGTGTGCGTGTGAGTGTGAGTGTGTGTGCGCGTGAAGTTTGTGGAATGTGGAGCAGAAATGCACAGTTGTCCTTGTAAAGCCTGGCCAACAGTCTGACTGAATGAAAGCCTCTGTGGTGGCACAGTGTGTGTGTGTGTGTGGTGTGTGTGTGTGTGTGTGTGTGTGTGCCATATTAGGGCCTTAGAGAATATGTAAGAGCATCTTTGTCTCTGTGTGTGTGTGTGTGTGTGTGTGTGTTTGTTTGGGTGTGTGCTTACTTGTATGTGTTGTCAACAGAGTCATTTAACTTCTCTCGCGGTGAATCCCGAAAGGATTCAGGACACCTTGTAAATAAATGCCACCATCTTGGGAAAACTCCACAGAGTGCCGCCACCCCCATCCAGGGCCAGCCTGTTGGTTAGGAGACATGTATGCTTCTGGAATAGTTTCTAGTAAGATTGTATCAAACAGACCTAAAGCCAACTGTGCAAATGTGGCCAATAGCAGCCCAGATCCTTTGCAAACATCGGAAAGTCAAAGAATCAGATCCCCTATTGTTGTAGTGGCAGAGATCATTTGCTTGTCTCATAGCTGGGCGTGTTGTGAAGGGGCTGTGTGAAGTCTGACTGCAACAGACTCTAAAACACTTCCTGATCAAGTCGTGTTAGTGTCTTACTCTGTGGCACTGATTACACTGGCTTAGTTGTTGTAATGCTTTGTGCTGTTGTCTGGTCCCCACACACACTCCACACAGGATGCCAGCGCTGTGTAATTAACCTTTAGGAAAGGTGGGGTAATGAATTCCACAGTGGAGGACAAATCCAGGGTGACGCAGCATTCGATGGTCAGCCTATGGAACGAATATAGGCAGCATTTGTAGCGTAGCAGGCCTATTTCCCAATAGTATGTTGAAATGTCAAGCAGTGTGTTGCTTATGTTAATCAGCTAATGTCAGCTGATGCTTGCAAATTATTGATACATAAATATATCCTCAAAGGAAGAAAAATCCATTTATAACATTGTTAAATACACTGAACCCAATGCAGATGTCCTAACCAAGCTAATGCAGTTTAAGTCCAGGCATCATTAAATGTATCTTCTCCAGCTGGCTCAGTTGTTGAACTTATCAATGTTGATGTCATTGTTGGTTTTGTTCATTGGTCCAATTCTCTATGAATTCCCTCATCACTTCCATAGCGTGGAACCTTCACAGATTTCCACTGGCAGTGCAGTTGTTTTCTCTCTGTCTGCCTGACTGTAATGTCTGAATGTTTGTAATTCAAAATGTTCTGTGTTTTGTACCAGACTAGTGTGAAGTTCAGCCAGTGTATTGTCTTTTAGTTAGCCCACATAATAATATTATACAATGGATTCAGAGATTATTTTATTAGGAGAGACAAGAATCATGCACGTTTTCAACTGGACCAAGAGGTGAGTATATAAAAGTGTTGTTACTGCTTTAGAAGACATGTTTTGTGGCCATCACAGCGTATTATAATAAAGTAAACCAGGTAGAAATATGCTGTCTAGTTCACTTTCACTTTCAGAAAGAACCATGGGCTGAAAGTGATGCTGGCTATAATAACTGATAATGTTGGGGGCATACAGTTCCAGTGAACATAAAGGAGAAATCTGGTGTGAATCAGTCAATCAGCCCTGTTGTTCAAGGTCACTGAATGCTGTCTGTAGGAAAAAGAACCAGAAAATTTGATGCAACAAGGACTGAATAACAAACCAAAAACTGATGTTAACTGAATGGGGCATAGCAACATGAAACTGAAAGTAAGTTACTGTGCCCCATTCACTTAGTGTTAGTTGCCGGTGCTGAATCAGATTTTTGATGGTGACCTCCAATAACAGGGCTATGGATTAATTCACAGCAGATTTCTCCTTTAAGCATTTGATTCTCGGTTCTACTGATTCTTGATTCCCACCCCTAGTCATTTGACTGGTGGACCTACTAACCTACTGGCTTGGCAGTCTTCCTTGAATGAAGGACAAGGTCCAAGTAAGGAAGTTGTGGTATGACCTGAAGACTACAGGTTCAAGGTACAGAGCTAAGTATAGCCCAGGAGCACAGAGTCAATGTGTCAGATTACTCTTCAAATGAACCATTGATTGCACTGCAGCATCTGCAGAAAGACTATGAGGGGCCTAACCATTATTTGGAAGTTATGTGAAATGTAAATTCACTCTTTTAATATGAGGGAAAAAATAGACTGAAGTTTCACCGGTGTTCCAAGCAGAGTGTTGCCATAAGGCTAAATGAACATTCAGGATGGCAGAGTGTCCCCGCTTGTCCATCTAGCTGTTGTCAGGAACTGCAAGATCCACCAACATATGTGGAAGCCATCTCCTAGTGCAGGAGCCACTGGTGGTATGCAGCTCAGTTAGTTCTGGAATGAGATCGGAAGGGAAATGGTTTCATATTTACAGTAGCTTAACTTCTTCAGCTTGACAGCTGGCATTATTCCTTTATGGGGAAAAGGAGGGGTGACTGGGTCTGAATATGAGTTTTTATGTGTGTGTGCGTGTGCGTGTGTGTGTGTGTGTGTGTGTGTGTGTGTGTGTGTGTTTGCATGCATCACTGAGAGACAGACTGCGTATTCACTTTGTGTGTATTTGTGTCTTGTATGTGTATGTATGTGTATCTGTGTGAATCTGATTGTGTATGCACTTTCTGTTGGTTGTCTTTGTGTGTGTGTGTGTGTGTGTGTGTGTGTGTGTCTGTCTCTGTGTCTGTGTTTTGGGAGCGGGGGGGTGCCAGTAGTAGAATGATGCAGCATGAATGTGATGCCCGGCGTGCCCAGAATAGCCGGCGTCTGTCACCTAACACACACACGGGGAGATGGGTTTCCAGCGGGTCCAACCGGAGGGTCATCAGAGTCAGGTTTACCTCCAGGAATGATACTGGAACTCAGTCAAGCAGAGCAATGATTTGGACAGGGACAGGGGACGGGGGACAGAGGACAGGGGACCCGGGGACGGGGGGGAATCAATATACGGATTAAACATTAATGAGCGCCTACAGGGCCTTTTCAGTGATAGGTGACAGTTGAAAAGGAGTGATCATTTTTTGCAAGGTGTGTGTGTGTGTGTGTGTGTGTGTTACTGACTCCTGTGAGTAAACAAACCAAATACCGTGGGAAAGGAAAGGTGTGAGGTAGAGTGTCTCCTGTCTCTCTCACTCTCTCACTGGGCACTCTCTATCTCCCTTTCCCTCTCTCTCTTTCTCTCTCTCCCTCTCTCCCTCCGTCTGTCTGTCTCTGTCTCTACACTTGGCCCCAGGTCTAGACCAAAAGGAACCAAGGTTTTCCTCTAGAGTCAGCAAGAAATCAAACACGCACCCCCCCACACCCCACACCCCCGCAACACACACTCACACAAACATACCCAGAGAGACAGAGAAACCTCCTTAGCCCAACGCACACACACACACACACATACACACACACTTGCATAAACACACACACTAATGGTTCACTCTTACACCTAAGCTCTGCCCACCACACTCAGAACAATTCTTCTGTGTCATCATCTTCATATAAATTCTTTATTTGGGGAAGTGGAAACCTGCACCATAGCCCTTCTTCTAAAATCTAATGGCAAGTCACACACAAGATGACAGAGCTGTTGCCTTCTGTTTGCTCATTTGCCCCAACCCACACTACTCACAAACTCCAGACTTTGAAACTTTAAACAGCACTTCTAACAATTCTTTATTGCTCCATAAATCTGAATATAATGGAGATTTGTCAGTGGTGTCCTCACATGAGACACACACATACACCATTCACAGCGATAAACAACAATTAACTATTAATGAAGAGAGGCCTACTGAGAAGTCTGAGTGACAAACGATGGTAATAAAGCTTGTCGATGTTTTTTTAACGCAGGCTTTTGTACACAATCTAAACAAACAGGTGTGCCACAATAAATGAAAGTGAAGAAAATGAGGCAATTAAATTCTATCGAGAAGAGCCTTGCCAACACTGCACCTAAGAAGGAACAGTCTGGCGTAAAGCAAACCGTATCACTGTTGCTCAAGCCTGTTGAGTGTGGAAGAGGAACGAGAAAATTTGGTACAACAAGAACCGTGCAGTTAATGCAAACTAATGAGGGCAAGGTTTCATTTTCATTTTCAGTTAGTCTTAGCTGTGTTTGTTTGCCCGACTTTTCCTTTAAGCATAGATGCTAAACCTACATTGTTCCTGCACCTTATACGCATACACAAATGCAGTAGAGTCTTAGTAAATGCAATAAAGCCATGACTTTGAACTGCTTCACGGAACAACAACAATAATCACAAACAAGTAAAATTTTTGTTTTATATATGTATATGTATATGTTTATATATATGTTGGATGTTTTGCTGGAGATATGCCACCAGTGAGGTTATATGTACTGACACACACACACACATAACTCTAAGAGCATTGGGCATTGATAGAGAGGTGTTTAAAGATCGTTTGTGTGTCATCATGTGTCCTCCAAGGCTGCTCAAAACGTATTACTAAAATTCTTTGTTTAGCCTTTTATAACCGTAGTCTGTGCTGTTATAGGTGTTTTCAAAGCGAGCATTTTGTGTGTTAGGTAGCTTTCTAGGCTTACATTTACACTCCTCACATTCTGAAGTAGGAGTATCATAGGAGTATCAAGTAAAAGTTTCTCTTCACATGACAAACAATTGTAGCTGATTGGCTGCTGGAGCTCAGTAGCAAATGGCAGAGTGGTGGTTTCACTGAAAAAAGGCCATTATTCCCCCATCTCAGACTGTGGCAAAGTATCACTCATCACATCATAGCACTTTTCAAAACCCACTCATTTTTTCAACCCCATGCATTTTTTTCCTCTGTCTCATCCCCTCTCTGCCCTGAAAGCATGTAATTTATTATAAATACCAGAAAATGACTCTGAATAACTCACACATACACCGTCTATTACACACACACACACACACACACACACACACACACACACACACACTCACTCACACTCACACACACAAACAGTTTGATACGCACACATGCTTGTCCGCACACAAACACACACATACACACACGCACACACTCAGTGGTTTGGTAAATAAATAGGTCTCTGAGCTTTAGCGACACAGTGGCGGGGAGACATGAGGATTGTGGGAAAATTTCACCCTCAGACGCCTGCTGTAGACCCCTTTACACACACACACACACACACACACGCACACTCATGCACACACACGAACACTCACCACTAGAACATTCATGACCTCAAACCCAGCAGTAGACCAGGTCTATAGTATATGGACTGTTCCACACATATTTTAAATGGGGGAGAGAGAGAGAGGGAGAGAGAGACCACTGGAGTGGTGAAAATGCAGATTGGAAGGGGATCTCATTCATATTTTTGCTCCCAATGACAGCAGGCCAAACCCCATTAGTGAATCATAGAACACACACACACACACACACACACACACACACAATTCCCCAGCACACTCCGGCGCCTGAGAGGGGGCTACCAGAGGGGGAGAGAGGAAGTCTACTGGTACAGGAAGATCCCCATCTAGTGACCACAGCAATTGCAAACAAAACAACAGCACAAAACAGGCCACAGCTAAAGTGTGTGTGTGTGTGTGTGTGTGTGGTCTTATGTTTTTATATGGACATTGCCCGTTAACCTTGAAGAAAATGCGATCAATTTAGAGAAAAAGCATCCTCTCTCAACCCAACATCCACAGCTACACTCTCTCCCAACTCCCCATTCTGTGACCTCTCATTCTTTTTCCCTCTCTCTCTCTCTTTCTTTCTCCTCCCTGAGTGTGATGATGAACTGGCTGAACTGAAGCTGATAAGCGTTATTACTACAGAAGAGACAAGAAGAGAGACAGAGCTTGGCCTTTGGCGCAGGCAGCTCCTCTGGCTGTATCCCCCAGCAAGCCCGGGACATTAGTTCCGCACGCACCCTCTGTCAGAAACTTGGACCTCTGGAGGAAAGCGCAGAGTCCTTCCTCCAGCTTATGAAATAGGGAGCTAACAGTCGCTCTCTCCGACCAGTGATGGATGTCTTTGTGACTTGAAATGAATGGCACCCGCTCGTAACTCACTGGCTCGGGGTCCCAGTCGGAGAGAGGACGTGTGGCTCGGATCTGCTCGCAGAAGCAACACACTCCACACTAGTGAATTGCTTTGATAGTGAAGATGAGAACTGGCAGAGCCATCAGGCATTGCAGAAGGGCCAGCGGCAAGAGAGCGAGAGAGTCCTCTCTGCTTCTGGTCCATGTTGTCAATCTGTGTGTGTGTGTATTTTTTTCCCCTTCCCATATTTTCCAAGAGGCCTCTTGAAATCATCCACAAAACTTTCTCCTGAATGCTAATTAGCCTCAGCCCTTGGGAAGTTCTTAAAGTGGTATGCAGTAGCATTATTGAGCTGCTTTTTGATTTGTGGAGGGAAGTTAGTATCTCTTGAACGGATGCCCAAGAGACTGATTTATTACCTGCAGAGTTTTTCTATCCCTAGTCCTGTTCAGACAAGGCAAAGTAGTTCGGTGCCACTGGGCCGGATGTCAAATGCATACCTCTGCTGGCTCCTGAGAGAGGCATTCTCTCCGCGCTCAAATAACCACTGTGTTTTGGTATGCAACTGTCCTTTATCGAACTTGGAGATAAATGAGCTCCTTCCGAGAACCATTTGGGTAGGAAAGTTCCTCAATGAAATGATCTGAAATGACTTGAATTAGGAGCTGAAGAAGAGTTAGGATTAGTATGAAATGTTCATGGTAACTGTAGCTTTTTATGTTTTCAGTGTTTCTGCCGATTGCTCTCTTTCTCTTCTCTCTCTCTCTCTCTCACACACACACTCACACACACACACACACACACACACACTCTCGGTCTCCCTTACTCTATCTCTGTCTTATATACACACATTCTCTCTCTTAAACACACACACACACACATTTTTTCTTCTACACACACACACACACACACACACACACACACACATGAACGCACACAGCCTCATTAGTGTAATTCACTCTGATGTTCTGATATGAGGTCAGCTATGCTCGTTAGCACTGAGTGGAAATGTACTCTTTAAAGTTTCATGTTTGATCTTTCACATATTTGCATGTGTGTGCCTATGTGTGCAGGCATTTTAAGGGTCTGCTGAGAGTGTGTATGTGCTTTGCAATGCTACGTGTGTGTGTGTGTGTGTGGTGTAATTACTCTGTATATGCTGTGTGAGGTGTGTGTGAGATGATTGCTGGAGTTTAGCAGGACGGAGCAGAAATTAAAAACAGATCTGCTCTTTTCAGACGAGATGCCGTGATGTCACCGTCTGCCAGTTACCACGGTGACTCGGCCCACCCCCACAAGACTGTCTCTGGTCTGTCTGCCTGCCCCTTTCCAGCCCCCAACCCCCAAATCAAACACACACACAAACACACACACACACACACACACACACACACACACACACAATCATACATTGTGCATGCATGCTCAGTGGAAATATTCACTATTTCACCACATCCTGTTTTCATAAGATGAAGAAAGCAAGGCAGATAGACAGTGTGGAAGCCAAGACTGAACAAAAGTCTATCTGCTCATTAATTGATTTATCTTTCCATCTAGATTCAGTTTGATCCATTGATCAACTCACACTCATTCTATTTTTATGTGTGTACACCAATCGGCCAATCTGTAGCTGTCAATCAAAACCTTAATCCTTGGACACATTATTAGGTGTGGAGCCCCACTGTTGTGCCCAGCAGTGAGAGGCGGTAATGGGCCTCAGTTCTCCATGAAGATGTTTGCGTCCAAGCAGCACCACAGCATCTGAGGGGTCTTTGGAGTAAAGACCGGAGCCAGCTGGAGACGGCAGGCTCTCGCTCAGCCTGCGGTGCACCTCACCCGACTCACCTTTTTTTAATGACACCACCTGGGGGTGCCCGTCAGCTCTGCCCCCTCCACCCCACCCCTGATTAGGACGCATCTCAGCTCTGCCTCCTCCACCCCACCCCTGATTAGGACCATCTCAGCTCTGCCTCCTCCCCACCCTGATTAGACATCTCAGCCTCCCCACCCCCTGATTAGACATCTCAGCTCTGCCTCCTCCACCCCACCCTGATTAGGACATCTCAGCTCTGCCTCCTCCACCCACCCCTGATTAGGACACATCTCAGCTCTGCCTCCTCCACCCCACCTGATTAGGACACATCTCAGCTCTGCCACCACCCCACCCCTGATTAGGACACATCTCAGCTCTGCCTCCTCCACCCCACCCCTGATTAGGACACATCTCAGCTCTGCCTCCTCCACCCCACCCTGATTAGGACACATCTCAGCTCTGCCTCCACCACGCCGCCCTTGAGTAGGACACATCTCAGCACCTGACCCAGTGCCAGCTCACCAACCCCCCCCACACACACACACACACACACTCCTCGAGCTCTGACTGGCAACAGGCGTCTCATCTACTGTTTCTTGACAATCCTCCGGCCAAACCAGCGGCGTGCATGTGGAAGGGTCCTTGAAACCAAAACAGTGCATTCCTCTCAGCAGTCTCCCCGCTTTCCAGAGGCTCGGCTGGGCTCGGCCCCGCGAGGAGTCAGTCTGAGGAGAGCCATCAATCTCCGAATCGGCCGTGTCTCATTGCAGCCACATGCAATGAAATGAAAGGAATTTGCCGTGGTCTGTGATGGATAGATTTTCCTCAATGTGCTGTAGCTGTCTCCTGACAGAGGAGCATTCATTAAACGCATGGCCATAAAAATAGACTGTGAAGAGCCATGGCTGGGCTATTTGGATGGACTGACCCGGGACGAGATTAAATGCTGACCTGGTCATCTGTGCTGATCCATAACTCATTATGAGCATTCATCTTCGGCAATTATAAGCTAACTCTCTCTCGCTCTCTGTCCCTCTCTCTCTATCCGTCTTTCTCTCTCTGTCTTTCTCTCTCTCTCTCTCTCTATCTCTCTCTCCACTTCTCTCTTTCTGGCTGTGTTATAGACAGAGATAGAGAGAAAAGGACAAGAGGCAGAGAGAGAGCGAGAATGTGTGTGTGTGTGTGTGTGTGTGGTGTGTGTGTGTGTGTGTGTGTGTGTGTGTGTGTGTGTGTGAAAAAGAGAGATAGAGACACAGAGAGAGTTGGTTTTTAGTGTTTGTGTCTGTAGACTGCAAGGGCTGTCACTGTGTTTGGAAACGTGGCAATTTTAAGAAAAGTTGTGAAGAAATTCAATACAGCATCCCGCAGCCATATTAAGCCAGCACTAACCACACACATAAAACCCTCTCTTTTGCACAGACGCGCGCACACATTTTTAGGAACACAGTCAACTATGCATACAGCCATCCACTCGACAGCATGCTCACACACATTGACGTGTACACACACACACATACACAAACACACATACAAACACACAGACCCACCAGTGGTGGCTGGCAGGGTGTAGTGAGGCGATGACATCATCATTTGGATGACAGCACGTCTTCTTGCCCCATTATCCTGATTGGATGTGGCTCCGACGCTGGGATTTATGGGTAATATTTCAGTCCCTCACTCTGCAAACCGCAGCCTATGGGAGGGTCTTTAAACGGGCTGAAGACATACACACATAAACACACACATACACAACTTCATATTCTTAAGCGCACATACATCCCAGTCCCCCCATACATACACACACACACACACACACACACACACACATACACATACACACACACACACAAAGAGAACTAGGTGAATAGCAGCCAAGAATAATGCCAAAATACAAAACAAACATATATTTTAATTCCATCAATGAATGATTAATCATAAAGTAAGTTGTACGTGTTCCTTATGGAGTGTGTTTCTTGTCTTGCTTGTGTGTGTGTGTGTGTGTGTGTGTGTGTGTGTGTGTGTGTGAGAGAGAGAGAGAGAGAGGGCTGTTAAAAAGCCCTGTTAACTGTGTCTGTCTCTCACAGAGCTGGAAAAAGAATTATAGCAGTCTGTGTCCTTCTTCACATGCCACCTCACACGCCTCTCTTCATCACTCTCTCCATGTCTCTGTTCTCCTTTCTCTTTCTCTCCATCTGTCCCCCCTCCCCACCCCTCCATTTTCACAGGCCGAAGTTGTGATCTCATTGAGACAAACAGCACTGAGAGGCCAGCCCTTCCAAGTCCCTTGCCCGTCTCTGAGTGCTGTTAGCGCGTTCTGTCCTGTTCCAGATCGTTCCATTATGCTGTGTTCAGATCTGTCCTGATCTGAGGTGCCATGTTCTGATATTCGCTGTGCCAGGCTGCTCTGCTAGGACATTGGTTTCCCAGGGTGTTTTGGGACAATTGGCAAATAGCAGCCACAGGGACATTGGAAATGTATCAGAAAGATTTCAATAGTAGCCAAGTGTGAGCTGCTTTCGAGTGGCATTTCCAAAGCTTAGCTGAATAAACGAAGCCTCCGAAGAGTATTGACTTCTCTGTCACTCTCTGCTGTAGCTTTGGAACAACCTGCAAGACGCACGCAGTCCCCTAGTCGTGTCGTCTAGCCAAGCTGCGTGTTTTTGTGTTTGTTTGCTTTGCTTTGTTTGTTTGTTTGTTTGTTCCTGTTTTGGTCCCTGGGGCTGTTTTGCTCCAGTATAATTGCAAAGGTTTGTTAATGACACATTGCGTTACACTAGACAACACAGCATAGTGCCCTATGGGGTTTGTGTAGCGAGCAAGTCTCTGGAGGTAGTGTCCATCATGCTTCATAGAGAGACAGAGATGGAAGGCCAAAGTGTGTGTGTATGTGTGTGTGTGTGTGTGTGTGTGTGTGTGTGTGTGTGCGTGTCAGGTACATATTATTAGCCCACACTAGCTGAGTGACAGCCACTTTGTCTGCCCCCCACACTTCTAGTGCGGCAAGGGAGTGTGGCAAATGACGGCAAACCCCGCTGGTCATCTCAAGGGATCATCACTTAGGGCTCTGCCATGGTAACGGCCACCAAGAGCATCTCTCATTGGTCGAGCCAACCTGTTGGG
>PYXC01001354.1:717500-725000 GCA_015244755.2 Tenualosa ilisha
GCACAGTTTAATTTGGTGGGTTTTTAATGAAACACTTGCCATTGGCTGGACAGTCTTTTATTGTTTGTGTGTGTGTATGTGTGTGTGTGTGCGTGTGTGTGTGTTGTGTGTGTGTGTGTGTCCGTGTCCTTGGAGGCAGGGATGGTGGGGTGTGTAGAGCTCCCATCACGGAGTCTGAAAATGAATAGGGGAAAGAATTTCAGTAAAAATCCGAGGAGTGTAATGGTGACTTTTATGTGTATAGCGTCTCTCGGTTGCGCTCCACAACATGGTGTACTGTCCAAGAATTGTGTTGACGTCAACCAATGCCTTTCAGGTAGTTGAAACTCGCTTTGATCTGAGCTTTTGCTCCTGCACTGGGGTAGAGGTTCCCATGTAGACATGGATTGTTTCAGTGGGAATACTTGAGTGGACCTGAATTACTATTGATGTCTTTTTATATGCATTGATAAAAGAGATGACTGGAATAGGGCCAGGCTGTTGGCTGGCAGCTGTAAAACTGAGAGTGTTGTGCTGTGTTGTGTTGTGCTGTGCTGTGTTGTGTTGTGCTGTGCTGTGCTGTGCTGTGCTGTGCTGTGTTGTGTTGTGTTGTGTTGTGTTGTGTTGTGTTGTGTTGTGTTGTGTTGTGTTGTGTTGTGCTGTGCTGTGCTGTGTTGTGCTGTGTTGTGTTGTGTTGTGTTCTACTATATGGCCTTGTTCCAGTCTAACAGTCAGGCAGTCCCATCTGACTCCACCTGGTTGTGGCCAGCATGCCCCCTCTCTTTCACTCTCCTCTGGTCAGCAGGCTGGCCAGACTCCCTCCCCACCTCCCCCTCTGGTGCCAGCTGCTCCTGCCCTCCTCTGTGGGCCCCCCTCTTCTCCTCTTTTCCTCTCCTCTCCTCTTATCTTTCCTCTCCTCTCCTCTTTGTTCCTCTCTTCTCCTCTCCTCTCTGTTCCTCTCTTCTCTTCTCTTCTCTTCCCTTCTCTTCTCCTCTCATATCTTTCTCCTTCTCCCCTCCTCTCTTCTCTGTGTCCCTTTCTTCTCCTCTCCTCTCCTCCCCTCTCCTCTCCTCCCCTCTCCTCTCATCTTTCCTCCTCTCCTCTTCTATCTTTCCCTTTCTCCTTCTCCCCTCTCCTCTCTTCTCTGTGTCCCTTTCTTCTCCTCTCCTCTCCTCTCCTCTCTTCTCTTCTCCTCTCTTCTTTGTATCCTTTTCTTGTCCTCTCCTCTCCTCTTTCCTCCTCTCCTCTCTCTGCTACCCTGTGTTGGCCAGCAGCTCAGTGGACCATGTGCAAATGGGAACGTGCGGAGCCCTTAGAGGTGCTCTGTGGTCTCTTTTAAAGGCTGGAGTTAGAAGAGCAGAAACCATTTCATTGGTCAGGCATCAGTCCTTGCATCAGAGCATGGGAAGGGTTCATCTGGGGGGCCAAGCCAAAGTGCCATTCGCTCTTTAGTCTAACAAGATAAAAAGTGAGTGAGACGGAGAACGAGAGAGAAAGAGAATGAGAGAGAAGAAAGGAGGGAGGGGAGGGATGAAGAGAGCGAGAGAGTTGGTTAAAGGGGGTCATATGGAGAGATAGAAAAAAAGGAAAGAATGAAAAAGAGGAAAGAATGGGAAAACAGGTGAAGAATGGAAACAGTGTGAATGATGTAGGCAATTTCACACATGTGCGTACGTTTTATCTTTACCAGCATGTACAAATGAAAGTGGTGTGTGTGTGTGTGTGCGCGTGTGTGCGCGTGTGTGCGTGTGTGTGTGTGCGTGTGTGTGTTTGTCTGCAAGTGCATGTGAGCATGTACGTGAATGTTGGAGTGTATGTGTGTGTGTGTGTGTGAGTGTGAGGTCATTGCCCTGCATGCTGGCATATGGCAGACAGGGTGAGGGCTCCAGGGTTCCTGGAGCTCAGGGGTGTGCATGGCTTTGTGTCCCCAGGCTGGAGCCACTGTGGCTGAGCCTGCAGAGGCCTGAGCCCCCCTGGTGATGGGACCCTCCAGTCCTCTCAACCCCAGAGACACACTGTCACCACTGCCTGGGACACGCTGTCTAGCTCTCACTTTGTATGTGTGTGTGTGAGTGTGTGCTTGTGTGTGTGTGTGTGTGTGTGTGTGCTTGTGTGTGTGTGAAAGACCAAGAGAGGGTCCCGGACACTCTGTCTACGTCTGGCCGTCTGCCGCCACGACGACTCAAGCGACCCAAGCACATACACACTCTCACTCACACACACACGCACATACGCACATACACACATACACATACAATTACACTGGAACACACACACACACTCTCTCTCTCTCATATACACACATGAGCAGCAGAAATCTAGACCCCCCCCCCATGCCATGAGAACATCCCCATGGCGACACACTGCTGTCTCTGCTCATCAAAATTAGAGAGGTTTACCCCTCTCTCCCCCACCCCCCACCCCACACCACCGCACGCCCTCTCCCCCCCCCGCCCCACACCACCACACGCCCTCCTTCCTTGGGTGAACAGGTGGCCGGCCTTCCTTCTCCCAGCAGGACCGCCTACCCCCCCCACCCCTGCCTCCACACACACACACACACACACACACACACACACACCAGGACTAAAGCTGGGAGGGATTCTCACCCACAGGGTAAAAGATGTGCAGCTTTGCAGGGGAACTTGGGGTTAGGCCCGTCTCGCTTCAGGATTGAGGGTTCCAGTCCAGCAGGAGAATTGTTGGGGGGTTGCAAGATGTATTAATAGGATTCAGTGTAGGCATGGGGTGCATTGTTTGTTTGTTTGTTTGTTTGTGTGTGTCTGTGTGTGTTTATGTGTGTGTTTTGGGCAAGTAGTTCATGGCACTTCATGGTCATAAATGTCATGTTGTGGGCAGGGACATATTTTTGGAATGTACAGCCATGTTTTAGGAGACAGTAGATGGGGTTTGAAGTCCCACACCTTGTGCTTTTGTCCTGGTCTGAGGGTGATGTCTCACCAGGCCTGGTGAGTTTGACCATTCTGGTGAGTTTGACATTTTGTTCTGATCCCCCTGACTTGACGCAAGGTTGACTTCCCAGAAACACAAAAGAGAGAGACAGAGGAAGAGGGAGAGAGAGAGAAAATGAGAGAGACAGAAATAGACACAGACAGCTCCAACAGGAGGGTTGTGACTGTGTTCCGGTCCTGTGCTGGCTGTCGTCGCACGGACGGCGAAGTCCACCGCCCCTCTGACTGGCTGTTTTACGCTCAGCCTATCAGGTTTCAGCCGCCTCGCTGGTTTGCTGTCACATGCATCCACCCCGCTGAGGACGCAGGCTGAGCAACTCCCTGGAGGCGGGAGAGAGGAGGAGGGAACGGGGGAGAGAGAGAGAAAGAGAGAGATAGAGAGAGGGAGAGAAAGGGAGATTGACTCCCCCAGGAGACCACCACTAAAGACTCCCATAGAACACCAGAGCATCACAAGTCATCCACTCAGTCAAGAAAAAAACTCATCAAAACAAAACAGCGCCGTCTTTAAAGCACCGCCATCTTTCATATTTTTGCAAATAAGGTCCCCATCAGCTTGAATAAGGCTCGTAGAAGTGTGTAACGATTGAAGGCTTCGGGAGCCCAGCAGTGAACGAGCGCTAAGGCTGCTTAGGGACCTCATCAGACGGCTCAAAGTGCCACTCCATCCCATCTCTGTGGGGAGAAGGCAGGGGGATGAATGAAGAAGTGAGTGGGGGCATCCTCAGTCATTCCCCAGGCCCTAAAGAGCCTCCGTCAGTCAGTTAGGCAGTTAGTCAGGGACTCAGTGGCCCCCTCTTAGCTGGGGGAGTGAGGACGGGAGGGGAGAGGAGAGGAGATGACAGGAGAGGAGAGAAGGGGGGGGAGGAGAGGAGGAGAGGAAGGGAAGGGAGGGGAGGGGTGCTGCTACATGGGCAGCTAAGGTGAAGGCTGGAGCCTCCACACAAGAGACTAATCTGTCCTCTCTTTAAAGGGACTGATACCAGCAGCTGCTCACGTGTGTGTGTGTGTGTGTGTGTGTGTGTGTGTGTGTCTGTGTGTTTGTGTGTGCACGCATGTGTCTGAGTGTGTTTGAGTTGAGTATGTATAGGCATGCATGTATATGTATGTGTGTTTTTGTCTCTCTCTCTGTGTGTGTGTGTGTGTGTGTGCATGAGCAGACTGGGGAAAAATGAGCTCAGTTCTGTGTGCAGGCACACAAACATGGATGTTCCTGGAGGGCTGGCCATGTGGGTGGTACTGGTGGCCTGTGGTGGTGGTGATGGTGGCGGTCCTGGCGGCTGTGGTGGTGGTGGTGGCGGTGGTGGCGGGCTGCTGATGGCAGGGCCAGGGCCAGCAGCACTTGGGGGGGCAGCTCAGCTCAGCGGCCAGGCAGTCGCCAATCTGCTGCTACGGTCTGGATGTCAGGCCTCCAGTGGTGACATGCAAAACGCTCAGCATAGCTTTGAAATAGGAATGCCTCCATATTAGTCCTAATCCTACTGTGCGTATGCGTGTGCGTGTGTGTGTGAGTGTGTGTGTGTGTGTGTGTGTGCGCACGCGCCTATGTTTGTGAGATGTGTGTGTGTGGATGCTGATTTATTTAATGGCTAATGACTGTTCATATTTTGTTTCCAGGCTTAATTTGTGTAAGTGTAATTGAGTGTTTTAGTGCATCTGCCCGCATGTACGTGTGTGTGTGTGTGGTGTGTGTGTGTGTGGATTAGTTATCAATGGGGTGGGGTCATCTGGCTCCTAAATGAGACCATTGCACTTAATCCTTTTATCCATTGTTGTTTCACAGGGAACTTTTGTAGGAGTGTGTGTGTATGGAGGTGGGTGACTCGTGTGTGTGTGTGTGTGTGTGTGTGTGTGTGTGTGTGTGTGTGTGTGTGTTTGTGTGTGTGTGTGCACGTGTGTGTGTGTGTGTGTTGTGTAGGTTAGGGTAGGGGTTAGTCTGGCTCCACTTGGCCTAGTAGCCGATAAGAGACAGGAGGGAAAGTATGTGAACCCTGGTAACACCACCTCCCCCTCCCACCCTCCCCCCTTCTGTCTGTCTGTCTGTCTGTCTGTCTTTCTGTCTGTCTTCCTGTCTTTCTCTCTGTTTCTCGCACTAACCCCCCACCCCATCTCTTCTGCTTCCAGTCAGACTGTGCTGTGGAGAATCAGATTACAGTTTGCTCCTGTGCCCACATTTAGAGCAGCAGAGGTCGGAGCAATCCCCCGTTCTCACTCACCTTCTCCCTCCCTCTCTCCTTCCCTCTGTCCATCTCCTCTTCTCTCCCTCTTTTCCTCTTTCCATCTTTTCCTCTATCGCTCTCCCCTTTCGCTCACTCCCATCTTTCTGTTCTTTCCCTCGGAGGAGGAAACCCTTTATAGCCTCTCTGTTAGTTCTGACAGATGCACAAGCACGGCCAATTTGCCTTCCAGCCTCTCCTAGACAAGTTACAGTGACCGGAGCAAGGATGGAATGCAAGAACACACACACACACACGTGCGGAAACACATGCACACACACACAAATACACACACACACACACGTGCACAGAAACACATTCACACACACAAATACACACACACACACACGCGCACCACACACACACCACACACACGCACACACGTACGGAAACACATGCACACACACACAAATACACACACAAATACACACACACACACAACCACACACACACACACACACACACGTACAGAAACACATGCACACACACACAAATACACACGCACACACACGCGTGCACAGAAACACATGCACACACACAAATACCACACACACACACACCGCGCACACACACACACACACACACACATCTGCGTATCAGTGAAGTGTTATCCAGTATTATTGAGTATCAGCACAGCAGGATTAGGCTCCTATATATTGTTCAGTTATGTTGCTGTACATATTTTAGGCATTCAGATTCTTGACTTCACATATATGTTCACATCCCATATATCCACTGTCCACTCTATGTCTCTCGCTCACACACACACACACTCTCACACACACACACACACACACACTCACAACCTTTGGGGATACACAGTAAAGTACTCAATCCTATGGAAAGGTGTCCTTTATCCAGTTTCATTGCCAGCTTAAGATGCTACTCATTGTGAGAATGGACTCTCCTTTGAAATGTTATGGCTCTCTGGATTGTGTGTATGTGTGTGTGTGTGTGTGTGTGTGTGCCCTGTGTGGGAGTGGTGTTGTAGTTTCCATTGCATATTATGGAAAGCCGGCTCATATTCTGATTTACGGTATTTATAAATTGACTCCTATTCCCGAATATAGAGCTGGTAATGACCTGAGGTGTGCACACTTTTGCGTGTGTGTGTGTGTGTGTGTGTGTGTGTGTGTGTGTGTGTGTGTGTGTGCGTGTGTGTGCGTGCATCTCTGTGGAAGCTCCTGGTCCCTATGCCTGTGTGTATGTTTGTATGTTTTTTGTTCCATCACTATGTGACTAATGGGGTGCTGAGAGCCTTGGTAACATGTGCTGTGCCTCACCCTTTTGTCTTTCTTTCTTTCTTTCCTTCCTTCCTTCTTTCTCTCTGTCTCTCCCTCCCCTTCTCTCCATCCCTCTCTCTTTCCCTCCATCTTTGTCTTTCCTCTGTCCTTTCCCCTGTTCTCTTTCATCTTTCTCTCTCTATATATACATCTCACTCTGCCTCTGTGATGGGAGTTTAGTGTGTGTGTGTGCGCGCGTGTGTGTGCGTGTGTGTGTGTGTGTGTGTGTGTGTAAGAGGCGTAATCCTGCAGGATTGCTGTTCTCTTTGAAACTGATCTGCCAGAGCACAAATATATCCCACTTTTATCTGGTGCTGGAAAAGCTCTTCCACATACCTGCAACAGCACCACACCAGGAAGCCCAAAATAAGACCACTATTATGAGAATACAGAGAAGTGTGTGTGTGTGTGTGTGTGTGTGTGTGAGTGTGCATGCGTGCGTGTGTGTGGGCAGCAACAGCCTCACCGGCGCTGTCGATTTTGGGTCCAGTTAGTGGTGGAGACACAGAAACATCCAGAATTGTCTCGTTTCTGTTGGCTGTCTGCAGCCTGATGCATTGCAACATGATGGTGTTGCATCAGGTGCCGCCATTACAGTGTTAATGGCACTCATCAGTGTCACTGCACAGTAGACAGGACAGGACAGGACAGGACAGGACAGGACAGGACAGGACAGGACTCACACCATCATTATGAGCGCTGATGAGCTCAAGGGGAATCTGCTGGTGAAACTAGTTTAGTCATTGAGGACCAGTGCACCAAGACCCTGACTGTGTAAGGACTGTTCATGCCATGTTCATTACATCCATCCCATGGAAGCGGCGGTCAAGAACACACAGGACATGTCTAAGCACACACACCAAGGGTAATCAGTCAGATGCAGATTTCTATATGTGTGTGTGTGTATATGTGTGTGTGTGTGTGTGTGTGTGTGCGTGTGTGTGTGCATATAGTCACTTCTGTGAGTCTTCTGATTGCAGCAGTTTCATCTTGTTTCCAGCTTTGCCCTTTTGTTCTCGCCCTGATTTATCCTTTCCTTTCTAAAGACTT
>PYXC01001354.1:735000-737500 GCA_015244755.2 Tenualosa ilisha
GTGCATTTGCAGCCTGTGAATTATTCATTCCTTGCTCTCAACCAGGAAACAGACAGTAGTGCAGAGTAGACTATATAGTAGACAGCTACACTGCTATGTAGCGATGCAGCTATACTACAATTGATTAAAGGATTAATTGATTAAAGGAAAGTATTTTTTTCTGTTTGAAACTACATTAAGACACACTCACACACACGCACACAACACATGCACACACACACACATACACACACACACACACACACACACAAACACACACACACAGAAATTGCAGCAGACATGAAGATTGAATTGTTTTTAGACCATTTGCACAGTATTGGTTAGAGTCTGTACTGGCTAGCTGTGTGTGTGTGTGTGTCTTAGTAGGTGTGTGTATGTGACTTTGTTTGTCTGTCTGCACAGCTTGCCTACAGAGGTCATGTTTGTTATTTTTGTAGAAAAGGAGCCTTGCTTTCAGTTAGTCATATAAATTAATGCTGTGAGTGTGTGTGTGTGTGTGTGTGTATGTGTAAGAGAAGTAGTTTTAGTTTGAGGGGTATAAATTAACGCTGACTGGAGCTGCTTCCCACCCTCCTACACACACACATACACACACACACACGCACACATACGGACAGACACACACATACACTCTCTCTCTCTCTCTCTCTCTCTCTCTCTCTCTCTCTCATGGGAGAGCCCTCCCCCCTTCTGTAAACACTGTTAATGAAAAAGTGAAAGGGGCCCTCAGTCACCCACGCACCCCCATGGACACCATACCTGTGTGTGTGTGTGTGTGTGTGTGTGTGTGTGTGTTTTAGCACTGAGCTGTATAGGCAGGGAAATCATAGCCTGGGGATTTTAATGAGCTGCAAAGAGTATTATCTGACACACACATACACACACACACACACACACACACGCAAACTAAAAATAAACACAACCTCCCTGTCAGTTGGGAGTTGGATTGGTATAGAAGGTGTAGAGAGGTGTGTGTGTGTGTGTGTAGGAGTGTATCAGTGATTTGATCAGCCATCCACATACTCGGCAGTTTTTGTCAGACCTCTGTGAGCCGTCCTGTACTCCTGACTCACTCAGATTTGTTGTGAAAGTCTGAACGAAAAAGTCCTGATTCCAGTAAAGGCTCATAAAGTCTCATTATAGAGTGATTTGCTGCCATTTTGCAGACATTTGTGATGTTTCAAAGTCAGATGCTGCTTGTTCTCTTCTTGTCTGGAAGTGTTGACTCTGTTTTCCCTGGCTGTCCCCAGACCAGTGTAAGTCGGCGCCTCACATCCGCAAACACTCTGTGTCCAAAAGCCTGCGCCATCTCTTTCAGCCCAACAGCAAGTTCATCAAGAGCCTCAAAAGGTATACTGACAAAGATGCATAAACACACACACACACATACACACACACAAGGTTATTGGAGGTGTCAATTGCATGTTTTCAAGTATATATGGGTGCTTCTGAACCTCTTAGCTGTGATTTCTTGTTGTTTGTGGTTTTGCCATCGTCCATCTGCAGAGGCCTGTACCTGACCTGCATCCTCTACAGGGATGAGAATGTGATTGTGACTCCAGAGGACCAGATCCCCATAGTGGAGGTGGATGACTCCTATAGTTCCTTAACACAAGACTTTCTCTGGTTCACAAAGGTGTGTCTCTACGTGTGTGTGTGTGTGTGTGTGTGTGTGTGTGTTCGTGTATGTACGTGTTTAGTCTGTATGTGTGTTTTCTGTCACACTGTGTTTGTCTGAGTGAGAGTAAGTGTGTTTGTAAAATAGCACTCAAATTGGTCATTTTGAAATGATTGGTCATTTTGTTTGTGCAAAATGCATTTTGCCTGTCCATTTTTAATGGTTCCCTTGGACTTTGTGGTTACTGCAATTTTGCCAGGAATGCCTGTGGTTAGTGTGACTGCTCAGGTTACCATGGCTACAAGGGGCAGTTCTCGCTGTGGTTAGCGCTTTTTAGGGGACTCTGGGGTGGGGGGGACCCTTCACTCTGAGACGGTTTCAACTTACGTCATGAAATCCCAGGGGTTGACACAGTGTCCAGACCGACAGGCAGACAGACAGACAGGCTGCCATGTCTGCCCAGTCCTGTGTCCTAAAGACTAAACGAATCCTCTGCGTGTGTGTGTGTGTGTGTGTGTGTGTGTGTGTGTGTGTGTGTGTGTGTGTGTGTGTGTGTGCTAGGTGTCGTATCTGTGGGAGGAGATCTCCTGGCTGCAGCAGTGTGTGGTCTCAGCCCAGTCCTCGTGCTCCTGCACCCTGCAAACTCGCCTCAAAATGCTACAAGCCGTCGCCCAACTCCAGGTGAGCATCTCACCCCCTGCCCACCCCTGCAGCCCCGCTCACGCTCAATTGGCCATTATCACTGCTATGTACACAAGCACTTCTTTGACCTAAACCATGGCTAAACCAAACCAAGCTAAAACCAGAGCCAACTTGTAGTCTATCATGGTTACTACTGATTGTAATTTTCCTGCATGACCCCTGGCAGTTGGGTTAGCCCCT
>PYXC01001354.1:747500-787500 GCA_015244755.2 Tenualosa ilisha
CTCTGTAGCAAAGACTGGAAACTGTTATGTTTACATCCATGCCTGGATGATTTTGTAATGTTAACACAGTTGGTGAAGCATTCTTAATTCTTTTAGCATGTCACGACACAAAGGCGGATACTTGTGATGGCACTATCGAGTGTGGCGCTCTCACAGACTTTATAAGGTTGGAAAGGCCAGCCTACTCAAATCTGTGTATGGGAGGGTGGGGATGGGATAAGGGGGGGTTGGTGCTTAAATTCAAGTGTTTCTCCATAGGAGAAACGCTCTTTAAAAAAAAAAAAAAAAAAAAAAAAAGTGGACATCTTGATGTTGAAGTTTTTGTGATCTTTTTGTGTTAGCACAGAATATTCTATTTGAACTTTACATTTCTACTGGAAAACACTGGAAAGATGCACTGCAACACGCTTAACCCAACACACTCCTGACAGTGATGCTCTAGTGGTACAAGGGAAGCAGTATGTCCCATATTTGATAACTGGAGAGTATTGATTGTGTGTTTGTACTGTATGTGTGTGTGTGTGTGTGTGTGCATGTGTGTGTGTGTGTCTGCTCAAGTTGGTGAATGTTTATTGAGTCCTCTGTGCTTAGAAGTGTTTGTATGAGAGTTTATATGTTAATGTGTGTGTGTGTGTGTGTGAGAGAGAGAGAGAGACTGTTTGTGTTCTCAGGTTTTTGTATTGTGTGTGTGTGTGTGTGTGTGTGTGTGTGTGTGTGTGGTGTTTATGTATGTGTGCTCTAGGCATTGAGGAGATACTGTATACCCTCCAGTCGGGTGGTTAAGGAGACATCACGTCACTTTTGAGCTCTATTTTTATTCAATAATAAATGAATATTAAAGAAATAAGCCGACTGGAGTGATTTCTTTCACAGATTTTCTGAGCTCTGCAGGAAATCTGTCTGTCTGTCTGTGCTCAGCCTGCCCCGGGCCTGTCTGTGATGTATGTCTATTTCAGTCTATTTCATGTGGTTTTATGTGTCTGCTGGAGAGCATACACTCGCTCTGCCTGTTCTCAGGTGTGTGAGTGTGTGTGTGTGTACGTGCGTGTATGTGTGCCTGCTGCCTGCCTGCGTGATCTCACTCCATCCTCCGGTGACCTCCACTGAGCCCTGACCTGACACACACACACACACTCACACGCACGGCCAGACAGACCGGCTCTCGGACGCCATTCATCCGGACGCCAAGGCTGAAAGAGTCACCCGAGTCTGCTGGACCCTGCGGTGTCACCGGCGGCCAATAGTGGACTGCAGCAGCGGTGTCCAAACACCAGCGCACCAGCTGGGTTAATGCAAAGAGGTTTTTACACTCCCTAACCTTTTCACCCAGCTAGATATTACATTTCAGACATGAAATATTTATACTGTACATGAAATTGAATAAAAGACATGCAAAACACACACACACACACAGTTAGTCTTCGACAGCTCTGCAAATGAGCATAAAAACATGAATGGTGTTTAGAAATAAACAGAAATATATGAATGGTGCTTAATTGATGCTGTGCTTTGAGGTGTCAGACATTGGTTAACGGTGGAGATCCACTGGCCGTGTCAAGTACAACATGCTTTGGATTTTAGTTTGCCTTCAATGAGGCGCGTCGAATCGTCATGCAAAGCATCTTGGGAAGGTGGCGGGTCGCGAGGGCTTGGAGTAGCTCTATCGTGTCAAAAGTTTGCTTGTGCTCAACCTTATGCAAATGAATCCATCAAACGCAATACCATTAACCAATGAAAGAAGAGCGCCGTGCTTCTGCAGTAGAAATTAACCAGTCAGGAGCAGCTAACTGAAGTTAATGACACGCTTTACGTCCAAAATGCAGGAGGATTGCCAGTGGATCACAACCATAAGAGGGACATCCTCTCTCTCTTCAGTGGATCACAACCATAAGAGGAATTATCCTCTCTCCAGCGGATCACTACTGTAAGAGGAATATCCTCTCTCTCTCTCTCTCCAGCGGATCACCTCCGTAAGAGGAATATCCTCTCTCTCTCTCTCCAGCGGATCACCTCCGTAAGAGGAATATCCTCTCTCTCTCTCTCCAGCGGATCACCTCCGTAAGAGGAATATCCTCTCTCTCTCTCTCCAGCGGATCACCTCCGTAAGAGAATATCCTCTCTCTCTCTCTCCACGGATCACCTCCGTAAGAGGAATATCCTCTCTCTCTAGCAAATCACTACTGTAAGAGGGACATCCTCTTTCTCTCCAGCAGATCACTAGCAGAAGAGGGATCCTCACTCACTGACCACCCATGGCCACAGTCCGTCTGCTGAAGACCCTCAAAGGCTGGAGCCAAGAGGGTAAGGGGTGGTGTGTGTGTGTGTGTGTAGGGGGGGTCTCTAGGAGTTGGACATATTTGAGTTTACAGTCCAAGTCATTCCGCAGCTCGCGCTGACAACCCCATAGGATTGGGCCCAAGGTGTGGAGCCCACAGGCTAAAAATAGCCGCACAGGCGCGCGTGTAGGGGACATGCGACAGGCCGCAATGTTTCACGAGTTCATCTGCAGCAGAGCCACGTTTGAGCTTCCTCAGGGGGCCGCTGAGAGGGCATGTAATGAAATCAAACAGCAAGAATGCTGCAGTAAATAAGCCTTTATCCACCTTCAGGCTCTGGTTCTCTGTAAAGGGCCTTTGTTTGACATTTCTGCCGTAAACATCATTACACAAATGAAAGGACGCGACCGCAGGCATTAAAATCAAAGATTTATTTCAAACTGATGAGCAGCCTAATATCGGCGCAGGGGGCTGAACTAGGGGTGTGTATGGGTGTGGGGGGGGGTTTGGTGCAGGGACAACTAGCGATGCTGTCGCACCGAGACGTCGGCAGAGTGTGATTCTCCAGCAGCGTCTGCCTTGTTTGTTCCAGATCTAAATCATGGCGTCGTCTCACTGATCTCAGAGTTTCCACAGGCTGCTGGCAGACACCCGGCACCCAGCCTCCCGCTTCAGACACCCCCTCCTCACTTTTGGACTGCAGGAAGCCCTTCGGTACTCAGCACTTTTCACTGACCTCAGATCCTCTCTGTACACAACACTGAATGTCCCATTAAAGGCCACACATAATTACAGACCCATAGGAAAATTACACATGAATAAAAGTAAAACAAGAGGACTTTTATTACATTTCGAAAGTACTGTAAGGATGTGTTTATGTGTTCTAGTACTCCTAAGGGCACAAGTATGCACTAAGGCTGTTTGGCTGCTATACTGCTGTCCTACTCACTGCATACTATTTGAATGGTGCCTTGGATTTGCCATAGTGAGATGGTTCTGGTTTTATATCAAGACGATGTCTACTCATTCTACTAAACATTGTTATCATTTTAAAAAAGAGCCTTTGATGTACTAAATGACTTACAAATGAGCACACAATGTAGCCAAACAAGTGGGCATTCTCTTGATATACAAAGCAGTCTTGCAGTGGCAGTGAAACCCCAAGCCTCCATTGGTGTGCAGTAGGTAGTCTAGTAGTATATTTCTGTACTTCAGAGACAGCATAAGATCTGTCTGGCTCCATAAATCTAAGTGTCTTCGCATGCATACTTCTGTCTTAGTTCACATATGTCCCTTGTATAACACATTTGCATCAGCTTATCATTTAGTGGTTGGCTCTAACTGCTTACAGCACAGGGATCCATTGGTTCAGTGCAGTGGACTCAGTGGAGATGACACCCATGGGATCCATTGGTTCAGTGCAGTGGACTCAGTGGAGATAACACCCATGGGATCCATTGGTTCAGTGCAGTGGACTCAGTGGAGATAACACCCATGGGATCCATTGGTTCAGTGCAGTGGACTCAGTGGAGATGACACCCATGGGATCCATTGGTTCAGTGCAGTGGACTCAGTGGAGATGACACCCATGACCTTGGGCTTGTTGCCACTCTGCTTGATGAGTTGAGTGAGGAGAAGCCCGTTGCTGGTGTATGGATTTCACTGCTCCCACCCTGCAAGGCAACCTACGCCTCCTGCCTCCATACTCCTGTGTAGGTTTGGTTTGTGCTGAGTTGAGCTGAGGTATCGTTTGCACACACACACACACACACACACACACACACACACTGGCACCATAAGGAAATCAAACACTGCATGTCTGTCTGTCAACGGATACTTCCGTCTGAAAAACACACAGGGACACACACATACGCATCCATACAGTAAACACCCGACTGTTCCCTTGCACACACATTCACACCCGCATTCAGATACCCACAAGGCTGTGCGGACAGATTGTTAGAAGGACACACACCTTTGTTTCCACGCAAATGCAGTTGCAAGAGCCCACGCTGCGTCACTTCAGTTACTCTGTCATAGCATGCGTAGTGTGTGGGAAAAGGACACACACACACAAACACACCCAAAAACAAACACATAAACACACATGCACACAAATGTGTAGATAGACCACACACATACACAAACATACAAATGCAAGTGTACCCAAGCATGCCAATAGACCACACACAAACTCTGTCTCACCCCCTCTCTCTCTCTCTCACACACACACACACACACACACACACACACACACAGACTGCACCTTTAAGAGTGTGCTCCTGTACTGTTTAACGACAGTAACCTAAGAATTGTCCCGGCATTCTCACACCTCCTAATTATACGCCGCAAGACTCCGGGAAGACCTGGCCTATATTTAGCGCTGGGCCTATCTGGAAATACTTGAAGAAAAACATTCCCAAAACATTCCCGAAACATTCTCATAAGGGCATGAATAGTCGTGATTCACTCTCAGAAAAGAAATTCAGACTCTGTCTCTCTTTTTCTCTCTCTCTCTCTCTCTCTTTCTCTCAGTCACACTCATTCCCTCTCAGGCTTCTCTCTCTCCTCTAGCTCTCTATCTCTCTCTCTCTCTCTCTCTCCCTTCATCTGTCTCTCCCTCTCCAAGCGGGGCGTCTGCTCATGTTTCGAGGCAACGCGGCTCGGACACAGATTTGATTTCTCGGTATAATTTAATATTTGATCAAACGTCAGAGACGTGCAGGGGGAGGGGTCTGAGTGAAAGTTAACCCTGGCTCTATACTTCTATCTGAGTCTGCCTCTCTTTCACCCCCTCCCCCACTCCCTCTCTCTCCCTCACTCTCCCTCTCACTATGTACACACGGCTAAACTCAGAGGATATTGTGGTCTGCGTTGTGGTCAGTGCTAGAGTTACACTGTGTCACTTTGCCACAAACAACATGGCAAGCCCTACTTGAGGCCAGTCTGCAGCTCACACACACCAACATTAGCAACATTAGCCCTGCTTATCGGACGGCAGCAATATAGTTGGATGGATGGAGTGACAGAGAGAGAAAGAGAGAGAGAGAGAGTGAGAGATGCTGGAAGGATGCAGAAGACAAGACGTGTTGGTCTGATCACCTGTTTATCTGAAGCTGCTGGTGGGTGTAAAGGTGGGTATGTGTGTGTGTGTGTGTGTGTGTGTGTGTGTGTGTGTGTGTGTGTGTGTGTGTGTGCTCCCTCATGCTTACTGGAGCTTACTCTACCAGTGCGCACCCCTCAAACCCCCCCCCCCTCCCCTTCCCCACCACCACCCCAACCACCCCCTCAACCCCCACCCCTTTTCTGCCCCCCCCTCGTAAACCTTTAAAGCACCTATAAAGGCGGGGCTGGGCCTGTTTGAAGTTTTTATGAAGCTGCTGCTTTATTGTTCCCCAGGGAGCAGGCTCACTGCACTGGCGCCTCACTGCCTCAGCACTGTGCCAGCACAGTCAGGGGGAGCCCGGAGCAGAGCCGAGAGAGAGAGTGAGGAGAGAGGAGAGGAGGAGGGAGAGAGAGAGAGAGAGAGAGAGAGAGAGAGACGCTACAGAGAGTAAACCATCGAGAGAAAAATAGGGGGAGAGGGAGGGGAGAGGGAAGGGAGCGTGTGTATCTCTGCATCTTCCAGGAGGAGGGGACTAGAGGGAGCAGTGAGAGGGACTAGAGGGAGCAGTGAGAGGGGACTAGAGGGAGCAGTGAGAGGGGACTAGAGGGAGCAGTGAGAGGGACTAGAGGGAGCAGTGAGAGGGGACTAGAGGGAGCAGTGAGAGGGGACTAGAGGGAGCAGTGAGAGTGCTAATTGTTGTTTTAGTGCAGTGATTACAGGAGTAATGGAGGTTGAGATTGAAGCAGCGGATGGGAAAGGAGTATATGGAGTTACCTGCTTATCACTGCACACTAGACTACTACTCAATCTACACTAGGCTACCATCACTGCACACTAGAATACTACTCCATCTACACTGGACTACCATCACTGCACACTAGAATACTACTCCATCTACAAACACCCACCACTGCACACATTACTACTCCATCTGTACACTACCATTACTGCAGACCACTACTCCATTTACACTAGGCTACCACCACTGCACACTAAACTACCATCACTGCATACTACACTACCATCACTGCATACTACACTACCATCACTGCACACTAGATTACTGTTACATCTACACTAGACTACAACTCCATCTATACACTACCATCACAGCATACTACTACACCATCTACACTAGGCTACTACCACTGCACACTAGACTGCTACTCCATCTACAATACACTACCACCACTGCACACTAGATTACTACCCCTGCAGTTTAGACTACTACCCTGACTACACTGAACCTCCTAGTTCACTGCTTCAGCTTAGTGAATTCTGAGCACTGCCACCATGAAAGGATCACTTCTGATGATGATAAAGAGTCATGTAAGGGAAGTATCTGATGAACATGACGTTGCTCATGTAGTTTCATACACATTGGTCATTTCTGATACAAATGAACTGCTGAAAGAACAGAGAAGAATAAAGAGGTGAAAACAAGATAAAGTGCATTGAAGTACTAACACAGACTAGAGGAATAATAGCAAGGAGTGTGTTGGATCAATGAACAAAAGTGTTTGAGAACAGCTTGGTTTTCAGTGCTCAGTGTACATTTACGTCTTCATAAGGTCATCGGTTCCAGTAGAGACTGACAGAAATGTGTGTGTGTGTGTGTGTGTGTGTGTGTGTGTGTGTGTATGTATGTGTGTATTGGCTCATGTCAGAGTGAATACTGACCATTACCATGTGTCTAATACATCAGCACCAGTGTTCATAGACTCTCTCTCTCTCTTTCTCGCTCTCTCTCTCTTTCTCTCTCTCCCTCTCCCCCCTCATCTCTCACAGTGACAGAAGACTCTCAGTCAGATCATCAGTCCTCAGTTTGTGGGGAAGACCGCCAGGGATAGACCACTTGGCGTAGGAGTCTTGGGACAAGCCAGAGCAGCTGAGGGCTGAGTGCCCTCTGTGTGTGTGTGTGTGTGTGTGTGTGTGTGTGTGTGTGTGTGTGTGTGTGAGAGAGAGAGAGAGAGAGAGAGAGAGGGAGGGATGATGTCATCTTGCCGGTCTCTTTCAAGTCTGATTTTCTCTGATGGGTTGGCTGTCACTCATGGACCAGGGTCACCCCCCTTCTAAACACACACACACACACACACACACACACACACACATATGCACACACACACACACATACTCTCTTTCTCGCCCCCCACAGGTCCTGTCAGATTAGGCACGCTCCAGCCTGGATCATCAAAGACCACGACATACTCACTGAAACACACACACACACGCGCACACACACACACACACACTGGCATGCACATCCAACTCTGCCAAGCCCCTTCACACCAGCCTATTGAAATATGATTGGGTGATGAATAGATTGATAGTGAAGTGGAGGGATGTGCTAAGGGAAAGATGGATGGATGAAGAGAAAGAAAAAGGAGAGAGAGAAAGAAAAGAGAGAGAGTGAGGGGAGGGAGGGGTGGTGGATGGAGGGGGTGGTGCTGGCTGCTCTATTGTGTTTGGCTACTCATATCTATAGAAACACAGCCATGCAGGAAAGCATGCTTTCATCTCAAACACACACACACACACACACACACGCGCGCGCACACACACTCACACACACACACACACACACTCGCACAGCCGCACTCACACGTGTGGGTGCTTATGTGCTCACTTTGAGCTTCTGTAAGATTAGCGTTTCTTGAGACCTCAGATGTAGTGTTAGGTCCCACCTTGCCAGCTGATCACAGTTAGATTAACACACACACACACACACACACACACACACACACACACAAGAACACACACACACACACACACACACACATACAAACACACACACATGCTGTGAGCACACAACATAAGCACATATAACACAGCATTACAAACATTCGCAGACTACTCCGACATTCCTGATGCACACACACACACACACACACACATACACACACACACACACACACGCACACACACACACACACACACACAAACACACCATTTCTCTGGGGTTAGGAAGGACTTCTGAAGTACAAAGTCAAAACACTACTGAAGACAGACAATCAGTGCCAGCCAAATAGAGTCTGGAGCCAGGAGGACAAGAGAGGATCACACACACACACACACACACACACACACATACAGGGAGAGAGAGAGATGCAGAGCCAGCTGTCCTGTCAGCACCTGTGTGTGAGGACTTGTGTGTGTATGTGTGTGTGTGTGCCAGGCAGACAGACAGACTCAGAAAGACAGGAAGGTCAACGCATGCCACAGACACAGTGACGATACTTAAACTGGGCACTCTCCAGCAGAGCACACACACACACACACACACACACACACACACACACACACACACACACACACACACACACACACACACACACACACACTGACATGTAGGCACTTTCATGCGTTCACTCCTCCTGGTACCCACACATGTCATGGTCCACATCCACTCGTGTGTATCCTTGTGTTCAGATTCTCACTGATACGGATACTTTAGGTCAGTCCATCACTTCCACCATTCTCCTTCATTCACTCGTTTCCCTCTCATACCATCACACTTTCTCTTTCTCTCTTTCACTCACTCTGTCTGTATCTGTCACTCCTCCATTGCACTTGGGGATCGCATGTTAATTAACCTTTTAAGTATTAATTAAGATTTGAATGAACCCATATTTGTGTGAGTTTGTGTGTGTGTGTGTGTGTGTGTGTGTTTGTGTAAACTGAGCTGCTCTAAGTGTGTGTTGTGTGTGTGTGTGTGTGTGTGTGTGTGTGTGTGTGTGTGTGTGTGTGTGTGTGTGTGTGTGTGTGTGTGTGCCAGAAAGAGTGTGAGAGAGAGACAGAGAGGAGGTGTTTACCTTCTCAAGAGACAGACGTCTCGTATTTACCAATGGCTCCGAGTCGTAGTGTCTCTCGATTAGCAGACCAGCGCCAGTCAACAATTGGAACATCCCAACACACACAGACACACACACACACACACACACACACACACAACAGCCCACCCTGAACTCCCCCTGGTGTGTGTGTGTGCTTTCACCACAGCGAGACATTCTGCACAAACATCCCGCAACGCATGGCATCCCTGCGCACACACACTCACTCAGTCACCTTGGTGCCCTCTGCATGGTCTCCCACACACCGGTGTCAGAGGGCACAGTTTGATATTTGTTGACATCAACGAGCTGCCGTTCTAGTTTACAGACGGATAGACCCACTCACACAGAGAAACATGCTCCACTGTCTCCCATGATGTATAAGGAAATACCTTACTCTTAAATACACATAGACCTGGTCACACACACACACACACACACACACACACACACATTTCGAGATGGAGCGTCTCTGTGGCAGGCTGAGTGTTACCTATGTGTAATGCAGGCCAGTAGCCCCAGTAGCCAGGAGCGCAGAGAAGCTGGTGAGGCCTCTGATCCAACAGAGCTAACATTACAGAGAGAGAGAGAGAGAGAGAGAGAGAGAGATGAGCACAGATACTTTAGTTACTAATAAACCTGCTCAAAGAGTCTGATTCCCGTGAGGCCCCAGTTAGATGCTGCTTCTGCTCGTACACAGAATCTTGTAGTATTATCTGGGGAATTTTGAATTGATTCACTTTCCCAGCTTTGATTGGTTCAACTGGACTGACTTGATCTAGATTGAACTAGAGAGAGAGAGAGAGAGAGAGAGAGAGAGAGAGAGAGAGAGAAAGAGAGAGAGAGAGAGAGAGAGTGAGAGTTCTCAGAACTGAAGATGAGGCTGTCGGCCAATGATGTCATGTAGCCGTGGGGAAGGTTGGCACCACGCCCTCCCGCTGACTGGAATGCCCTCTCAAGGTGGAGAAAAGGCATAGTGGCATTCTCCGCCCCCCATCCCCCTCTCATGCCGCACTCTCTTTCTCTCTCTCTCTCTCTCTCTCATACTTGCTCTTGTCTCTCTCTCTTTCTCACTTGCTCGCTCCATCACTCAATTTTCTTCCCCCGCACTCATTCTCACATTGGTTAGTCTCCCTTTTTCATTTCTCTTTATCTCCATGGGTGAGAAAGATGTTTGTGTATAAGGAGTCGGGGAGAGAGAGAGAGAGAGAGAAAGAGAGAGAGAGACTCTTTCCTATTGTAATTTTGGGGGGGCATGAATGAGGGTAATCAAGCAGGAATGCAGTGAGGTCACACGCACACACACACACACACAAACACACACGCACGCGCACAAACACACGCACACTCACACACACACACACACACATTGCGTCCTAATTAAACCAGTCCGGAGATCATTACACAGGAGGGGGAAAGAGGGAGGGGGGCTCAGATGAATGGGCCACAATACCCACACACACCCCTTGGCCCTCTCCGCCTGACCACCTTTAACACACTGATCAGAAGCCATGGGAGCCCTTGTCGCCTTGGAATTAACACACACACACACACCACACACACACACACACACACACGCTCACACACAATTTTTTTCTTTCAAGGTGTCTTTACCTAAACAAACACACACATGCATACATGCACAGGTACATGAGCAATGCTAGCCTATGGCATCTTAGAGTCCAGTTCTCCAGTTAGTGTCGTCATTTGAAATGCATTGAGCAATGAGGGGAAACACATACAAGTGTATGGACACACACACACATACACACACATACACACGCACACACACACACACACACACACATGCACACACATACACACACACACACATACACACACACACACACACGCACACATACACACACACACACACATACACACATACACACACACACACACACGCACACACACACACATACACACGCACACACACGTACACACACAAACACACGCACACACGCACACACACACGCACGAAAACACGCACACACAAACACACACGCACACACATATACACACACTCTCTTTCTCACATACACACACATATGTGCACACACACACATACACACACACAGACACACACACACACACAGACACACACACACACACATGTGCACACACACACACACACACACACAGCAAAGGGCATGCGGCTCTGTCTCAAACAAAAGGCTGGCTGCGCAAGCTGTCAGTCTGAGCCTTGGTCCCTCAAAGCCCCTCACAGACCCCCCACCACACGCCTCTGATCCTCCCGGGCTTCAAAGCGCGTCTGGACGTCTGCACACTCACTCACTCACACACACACACACACATACACACACACACACACACACACAACACACACACTTCACCATACACTTGGCATGGTTCCTTGCCAAAAAAAAAACTTTGACGTGGAGGCCCCAAATTTATGTGGCGGCATGCACGTCATTGATCTCAGTGGGGCCGAAGAAGAGTGTGTGTGTGTATGTGTGTAAATGTGTGTGTGTGGTTGTGTGTGTGTGTGTGTGTGTGTGTGTGTGCTGGGGGGGGTGGGGGGTCAGAGCATTTTGTCCTGTTTATCGATATCAAATCCACAGCTTGGATGATGGATCATCAAAACACTCTGGAACTCTATGTGGTGTTGAACCGTTAGACCGTCTTACCATAGCCACTATGGTAAGACGGCAGTGACTGACCGAGAGAATCAAACTTGACTCCCAGTCAGGCTCAGGTGTGACAATTCTATCTTGCTTCGGCATGATTAGTATAAGTCATTTCAGACATGTGAAGATGCATGCATACTTTACTTTGTGATCTTGCAGTGTTTGTGTGTGTGTGTGTGTGTGTGTGTTGGGGTGGGGTTCCTCTGTCGTCTGACCTGACTGACAGTCCTCATACCACACAGAGTCACTGGAGTCACTGAGCTGTGTTTTAGAGATAGACAGAGAAACCATGTGAAGGTGTGTGTGTGTGTGTGTGTGTGTGTGTATGTGTGTGTGTGTGTGTGTGTGTGGTGTGTGTGTGCGTGTGCGCACGCGCGTGTTTTTGGATGTCTGATTGTGAGGCTCCCAATGCCTGTACAGCATGAGCCATGAGTTCTGCACAATTTATAATTCTCTCTTTTTGTTGTCGTCAGGGAAAAAATGTCACTTTGAAGCTGTTTACTGGCTATTTAGCGAAAACCTTTAGAAAGAATAAAGAGAACAATCTTCAAACGTGGCAGCTAACGGAGCCCAGATTTCCTTCTGTCTGTCAAGCATCTGCTTTGGGTTAACGGGGAGTGTGTCTGTTTGTGTGTGTGTGTGTGTGTGTGTGTGTGTGTGTGTGTGTGTGTGCGAGTGTGTGTATGAGCAAGAGGGGAGAGGAGCCTTCAAGAACAGGGGTGTGAAAAACTCACTGGGATTTCAGGGGGTTGTGTTTGTGTGGTGTGGGAGGTCTTTTCTGTGTGTTTTGCATGTTTGTGTGTGTATGTGTGTGAGTCCAGAGAGAGAGAGAGAGAGAGAGAGAGAGAGAGAGAGAGAGTGTGTGTGTTTATGGGGATTGGCCACTGTGCTAAAAAGTTCATGGGAGGAACTACTTTTCTTGCTGCACATGAAACTGTAAACAAATACGACAATGAGCTCAACGTGTGATTTCTGGATTCCCAAATCCCTGTGTGTCCTCATTGTGTCTGTGCTCCATCCGAGTCCCACAGCAAACTCCGTCTGCTCTCCTCCCTCCACTCAGAGATCTCAGAGGTATAGTTCATATATCGACCGTCTAACCATCAGTCCGTTGTTCTGATGTCCGTGTTTAGCCAACAATCTTTGGCCTCTCCTCTCATCTTCGGTATGGCTGAAATCCCTTACCGTGCTCGCTGATCCAAGGGAAACAGCCTGCCCAGTCCGCACTGCAGCATGTAGGCTCTGCTGAGGGAGAGGAGTCCTCAACCCCACCCCACCCCAGCCTTCTCTTCCCTTCCCTCCTCCTCTCCTCTTGGCTCTCCACCCTTTTCTTTCCCCCAGTCTTCCTCCCTCGCTCAACTCCCTATTGGTTTAAGGAGAGTAGACAGTAAGTCTGGCCCTTTCCTCTCCACCTCTCCCTCCCTCCCTCCCTCACTCTCTCCTTCCCTCCTTCTCTCCTTCTCTTTCTCCCTCCTTCTCTCTCTCTCTCCCTCTCTCTCTATCAGTGGCTTGTTTGGCCTGTGATGACCTGGGGCCACACAGCTCATTGAGCTCTAAGGGAGCGTGAAGAATGGCGGCCCAGTAGCAGGGCTCTGCCTGCTTGTTTTACACGGCCAATTTTCACCCCGGCTCCCCCGCTGCTTCGGCCGGGCCTGGCTTCATTAAAGCTGGCCCTCTTTATGGTATTATTTAATTAGCCATTCCACAATACAGCGCCACCCTCGGAGCAGCCCCCGCCTCTGCTGCCCCACACCCATACACCCACCACCTACCCGTCACCCGTCACCCGTCACCCATCACCACTGCTACCTCTTTTCCTCCAGCCTTGGTCTCCATCCCTTTGTTTCTTTTCGTTTATCTGTGGTAATGGCCAGTGTCGCCAGGGAAGGCCTCCCTCGCTTTCGCTGGCCTACTGTGGCTCTGAAAACATCCACTCTAGGGTTACTCACACACACACACACACACACACACACACACACACACACACACACACACACACACGTTTAGGTCTACAATAGAGTGAGCTCACCGCTGTGGGGAGCTTAGTCAACTCTGCCCTCAGGCCTGCTGATTAGGGGGAGGAACACAGTGACAGAGCAGAGCTAGGTAATGACAGCAAGAAAGAGAGAGACAGAGACAGAGAGAGAGAGAGAGAGAGAGAGAGAGAGTTCTGTAATTAATTGACAGGAAGTTCTGTCTCCTCTCTTCCCCTTCTCTGTATGGTCATTATTATGCTAACTACTGAACTAGCCCCTCACTCCACATCAGCTTTCTCCTCCTCCAAGAAATAATGTCACAGCATGTGTGTGTCCATAATCGTGTTAGAATGTGTGTGTGTGTGGAGGGGGGGCGGCATTTTCAATCCTGTGTATTCTCTAATTCTTCTTATCATTGGATGGGCAAATGTTATTAGTGTTGTTTGTGCTTTAGATGTGTGGTCTATGCACATCCCCTTACAGACATTGTGTAGGTGCATTTAAGCCTTTCTAACCTTGTTTGTCCTTTTCCCTCCAGCCCATTTGGCCAATGACTGTGGTAGTTTCCTCAAATTGCTTGGGCTCTGCTCTTTCAGATGCTAAAAACATTCTTGCAGTCTGACCCTCATTTCCTAAAGTGATTACAAGTGGCCAATGGTCTTTATTTACCTGTGCATGTTTTCTGTTTTCTGATGTCATACCATCTGGAATAATGAATTTATGAGCAGTAAGCTAGTTACCGGAATGTCAGCAACATTTTAAACATTATGTGAGAACACCATGTAAAGAGATGCTTTAAAACTTTAATTTACATAATTCTATATATATGAATCATATATTTTATATTCAACCAAGTTTAGCGTTTATTTAAAACGCGCCTTTTTCGGATGTAAGATTTTTATATTGTTCTAAAAGTGTGAATATTTGAAATTATTTCAGAAAGTCCGCACTACAATGATTCTGCAACTGTTACTAAGGACAATGCAACTATTCCGATGATTAAACATTTGACATGTACTGTATCTTTGCGCTCACGACGGTCCTCAATGACAGCTTGTTAAGTGAAGCGGATAATCACGTTTGTGTAATCATGCTCAAGGTATTTGATGTGGTTCCATTTGAGGGCGAGAAGTTGGTGTTGACAGCTGCTCCTGCTACAGGTCTCTTTAGGCACAATACTGGTCCAACCTTAGAACTGAGAATACAAGCTGATCTACAAAAGAACGTGGAAAACGTCTTGCCATGAATACGTTTGCAACGCGAGGCAAGGGCACGGTTGGGTGGAACTCTACTGCAGCTCTACGCTATGCCGCCTAGTGGCTGCTCAGAAAACTGCCATAACCCCGCTTGGAAACCGCAGTCGACCAGCAGACAGCCTGTCTGCCGAGCCAGGCTCCGAGGCTACGCCGCTGGCTGCAACTCTCCAAGGGGATTCTAGTATGCCTCCCTGTCAAATCCAAATTTGATCAGAACCCTCAGCAAATCACCGTGGTATTCAACACTGATCCGGACCCAAAAGTGTTTTCCTCAGGCTGTGATCTGTGGGCTTTTGAGGGTCTACTTGTCCATTCCTGTGAAATGAGAAGACTGACGCCGTAACTATTGCCAGTGGAGCGCGGTGTTGATATCAGTAAAGGGGCTCTGGTTGGAATGGAGGCCCCTCAGTAAACATATCGCTCCTGCTTGAAAAATGTGCAGGCCTACAGAAATAAACACCACGGGACAATGAAAGAGGGACCGAGGCGCTGCTATAACCTATGTGTTGTCTTTATGTCAGACTTAACGCATTCTGTATGATTGTGTAGGGTAAGTAGTAACCGAAATGATTGCCTCAGTGCGCCATTGCTTTTTAATTACCCCGGCGCTTCTCGGTGGGAAAGGTTACAGCCGACCATCCCGCCTCATTTAGATGCTTAATTGCACTCTTATTTGCTGACCCCAAAGTTCACAGCGCCGATTCCGGTTCAGGGGAATTCGAGCAGCGGGCGAACAAAAGGTTGGGTGTAGCGCACGTTTTCTAGGGGAACTGACGGGGACGACACTTAATGCTTCCCATCTATCTCGCAGGGCTTCATAGAAATTGGGAAGCACTTAAGTGGTCCAGTTAAGACTTTCAGATTGAACCAATTAACTCTCTCTGGCTCGCTCCATTCTCTCTCCTTCTCTCTCTCTGTCACACACACACACACACACACACACACACAAGTGCACCAAAAGAGAATTAGACTGTTATACGAGAAGACAAAAATGCCTTAGATGACTGGAAAGTGAGGTATCAAGTGGCAATAGTGAATTTGGGAGGCTACGTGTGCTGTATAAAGTAATGGCATTTGCACAGTATGGAAAAAGTATGTGTTGCGCGCTAATCGGCTACTTTAGAACCCAACGAGTACAGAATGATTGTGGCCGATATTTTTCTACGCCTGTGGTGGGAGGGATGTGTGTGTGCGTGTGTGTTTTGTGTGTGTGTGTGTGAGAGAGAGAGAGAGAGAGAGAGAGAGAGAGAGAGGGAGGGGGGGCATCTGTCAGTCAGAATGAAAGCAGTCGCGGTGGGCAGGACCCGTTGACACTTGCTGCCGTCGGAGGTGGATATTTAACTTGGGACTTTCGCTAAGCCCGCGGCAGACACACACACTTGGTGTGCCTATAAGCGAAGCGCACGCCAGAGAACTTGAGGTCCTAAAGCGACTACCGGAGTGGAGCTACCGTTTCAAGCCACGCGCTCCCACGGGAATCTCCGCTGACAGCGCGTGAGTGAGGGTCTCAGAGATTCCTTTGGAGACATCGAAAAGTACTCGGTGTCACTGCAAGAGGAAAGACGGGAAATAATTCGTCTCCACCAGCCAGTTTTAAACTGTTCCTCAACTTGTGCGAAATGCAACTGGTTGTTATTCGAGACTATTTTGTGCGAAAAAGTTTGTAGGCTAGAGGAACAACTTTACGCTGTCGGACCTTGGTAAAACTGGCTATAACATTCTGTGCTGAGACGGAATACATTCATCACCATTGAGTAAGTTCTTGCTAGTGGCTCTCAGTGAATGCAAAAGGGACGCGCTCGGCATTGGTGAAACGTGGACAACGGCTGCTGAAAAAAGCACAAGAAAACCAATCAAGTGTGGAATATTGCACTGGTGCTAAGGCAAGTTGGACTATTTTAACCCATGGATCGCGCCCTGGCGTCGGGTCGCTGTGGAGCCTGAACACCCTGGCCACTGTGACAGAGAGAGGCGTTCATAAAAGCACAGCGTAAAAATAACATTGGCTGGGACTGCCCTCATTCCCGAGCCGGTGACATTTCAAACGTGCTCAGATCCTCTTTGTGGGGCTCTTTCTCACGGTAACGGAAACGGTGGGCGAGGGCCTCTCCTCTTTTTCTGTACTCTCTCTTTGGTTGTGTAGCTGCCCTTCATTCCATGCAGCACAAACCCCAAACCTCCGTCAGAAAGTCTAGACAGTCTGCTGAGGCTGCTTCGAGTCTCCAGAGTAACCATGGCAACCCCCAGAAATCCGAAGTGATTTTTTTTCTACTCTTTCTCGCCCTCTTTTTTATTGGAGAAACTAAAGGAGAGTGGGGGTGGTGACGCCATTTTTAATGTGCAAAAGTTTTGCTATGTTGTTTTAATTATTTGACTTCATAGAGAATACGCATCCGAGAATTGCATCATTTTGAGTTTGGCGCGAGGTCCCATCCGGAGGATCCCTAAAAAGAACGCGCTCCTGCTCCGGTGTGTCATTCAAACCGCCACGCGGTCTATTAAAAGTATCGTCTTGCCCGTACTCCTGGCTTTGACTATTTATGCCGTTCCCGGGCGCCACAGTTCAAAGATCCCAGTAGCGCACTAACGAGAGCGGACATTAAAACATTTTCACCCGGAGCCTTCTGGACTAAGCGACAAAGTTCTAAGTTCAGACTAAGTTCACCCACACATATACTCTAACACAGAAAATCAGACAGCCAGACATGGGCTGCTCCCTCCAGATGCTGCTGCCGCTGCTGCTGCTGACACTACTGTCTGCTCACCTGGGCTCTTGCCAGCATTACCTGCCGCTTTATCGACTCAGGCCATCCCCAAGTGACCATCTCCCAGTACCAGACCTGCACGAGGACCCTGACCCAGAGTACGACCGCGTGAACAGGACTTGGTGGAACGGACACTGCGGAAAAAGCTTGGAAGCAACTTTGACCCTAACTTCATGTCCATCAGTGCGCCCGCGCAGCTCAACCTCTCACACACACAGCTCGAGCTGCGTGTGCACGGCCCGATGCCAAACGAAATAAAAAAGCTGGATCTGTCTGAGACGCCATATGGCAAACGGGTCAAAGTGGGCAAGAAGGCCCGCCGGAAGTTCTTGCAGTGGTTGTGGACGTACACGCACTGTCCAGTGGTGTACGCATGGAAGGACCTGGGCGTGCGCTTCTGGCCGCGCTACATCAAAGAAGCGAACTGCTTCAGCGAGCGCTCGTGCTCGTTCCCAGAGGGCATGTTCTGCAAACCGGTGAAATCCATCACCAAGACCTTCCTCCGATGGTACTGCCAAGGGTTCCTGAGGCAAAAATACTGCACGTGGATACCGGTGCAATACCCGATCATCTCCGAGTGCAAGTGCTCATGCTGAATGAGCGAGGAGCTATGTGTGTGTGTGTATGTGTGTGTGTGTATATGTGCCTGATTGAGTGTGTATGACTGAGTGAGAGTGTGTGTTGGGGAGGGGGTATAGAGAAAGTGGGGAAACTCATAAAGGAGAGGGAACGTGAATGTGTGGGCCTGTGTGTCGTGTGTGGTCGTGTGGGTGTCTCGGCGGACGCAAGTACGTGGACTGGAAATAAAAAAGAAATAAGCCGTTTTTTATTGCACTGTTTAAACTGTCACTGATGTGGGCACCATAGCGAATCTATTTTTTTATATAGCATTTTAATTGAAATACCAACATTGTATATATTTAAGAGAAGCGAAAGCAGCTATTTTTGTGTATTGAACAGGACCATGTTTGAATTGAGCCCTGGCGGGGGAGTCGGCACTTCACACAGAAGACCTTTTAGGTGTTTTTTTTTTTTAATCCGAGATGGAATGCATACACTTCTCCAAGAAGTTCACTTTTTTCAACTGAACAGTAATGCTGACTGTTGTTTCACTGCAATGCTGCCTAGAGTTTTTTCTATGTATATGATTAATATCAGTAATAATAATAATTAAATGAAAAGTTGAGGATAAAATTATATATAAAGGCGTGAACTCAGCTTTTGGAATACCTATAGTATTGTAGAAAGGTTCCACAGAACTCTTATTTATTATTTTAACGGTTGTGATTATAGCGGCTGTAAAGGGATGGTTTAGCAGAATATACCGGATAAATATGGAAGATGATGTTTACTTGAATATTTCTAAAATAAAAAATTAAAAAGCATAAATAAAACTTATCCGTGTAAATGGTCATGATTACGCGTTTAGACAATAAAGTCTATGTTTTCAAGCATGTCTCAGTCTTCTGAAAACGTGCGAATTTGCCACCTTTTCTATGGTACTGAGGTCTTGGAGGTGACGTGTGTTGCTGGTGTGGTGTGTTGGGGGGCGTGTTATGGGCTTGAGACGTCCCGGGCTGAATGCACAGAGAGCGCGAGCCCGCGTGGCGCGTGTGTGAGCGCGAGTTTAGGACTGTCTGATTTATTGGGTTGTGTAACACGGGACACATACCTAGAGCGCCTCGCGACAGAGCAGTTATTCATTGTACGAGCTGCTGGAGTCGGGTCGGGGAGTCCGTACGTAACCCGCTCCCTATCTGCGCAAGTGTGTTAACATAACGGTAAAATATCATTCGGTCATTTCAAACACTGTCAACGGTGAAATAGTACAGCCCGCTAAAGACGAGCCGTCTGGCTCCCACAGCAAGAGAAAAAAAACTTCAAAACTCTCCTGCTCGAAGTGTGTGGAATGGAGTAGTTTACTGGATCGGTGGAAAAAGTGACAGTGGTTACTCTGCCAAACCCAAATCTTGGTGACACAAAAGCGCGATCTCCAACAATGGTGAACTGGTTGTGACGGTACCAGACTATCAATTAGCGGGCGGGTGAGCTGTCTACCAGTTAAAGAGATATAGTCTAATAAAGCTCTATCAGACGCGCGTCTGCGCGCAATGCAGTCCTGACCGCGTCTGTGTTCTTCACGATCTAGGTTACCGCAAGCGAAGTAAAATAAACCAGCCAAAGCAGCTGTTATTAAAACGTTCGACTGCAACCGAGAAAACAGCCCCATATGTGTATTTGTGTGTGTATATGTGTGTGCGTCTGCGGTTAGGGTTGGATTTGTCACTCGCCGTGCGGTTATTGTGACAGATACACAGGAGGGCCTGTACGTAGTGTGTGTGTGTGTGTGTGTGAGGGAGAGTGTGTGCGTGTGTGTGTTCCCCGCTGTCAACTCCTTTCTTGATGATGTCTCGGGGTTTTGGAGGCTGCGCCTGTGACGCCACGGCGCCACCGAGCCGGGCCCTCTCCCCAGCGTGTGTGTGTGTGTGTGTGTGTGTGTGTGTGTGTGTGTGTGTGTGTGTGTGTGTGTGTGTGTGTGTGGTGTGAAACAGTAACCCTTTCAGCTTTTCGGCGTGCAGCAGTCTCTTGCTGGAGCGTGAAAGCCAATCTGCTCTGCAGCTCGAGCCTCTGCCGCCACACATTTCGAGTCGCGCGCACTAATAACATTAAGCGCATTCAGATTCGCCTGCGACCAAATTTACCTTCAGGTTGTCGCACTCCATATGCCAAAACTTTTTACGTCTCTGCAGTCCACCCTTCACATTTCACTAAGGACACAGGCACGCACAGAAATAACAACATTCAAAATAAATCTGCAACAGGACTGAGGAAGCTATTATAAACCCTACCAATCAGTTTTATCAGTTAGAATAAAACTTTTTAATTTGGTCTATCATGTCATAGTAACTTTCCTAAACATCTTAAGAAGGACAAACATCCGCTAAGGATGCATATAGGTGACGTTAAAATTCTTCTATAGTTTTAAATGTCCTCAATCTAAAAAAAATAATTTGAAGGTGGAGAGCAGCCCTATACATGATATGTTGTGCACCATTGCTTTTTACCATTACTTATGATCTTTACGATCTTTGGGTTTGTCTGCACTATTGCTTTTTAAGGACAGGACCATATTCCAAATGACCAATATGGTCAGGGCGAGCATGCCTATTATTGCTACAGGCCATTGCAGAGGTGTTAAGATGTGTCCAATCAATGTTTAACCAGCTGCCACTGTAGCCCAGTATACACATTCAGGAACATCCCACTAACTCCATCTGTTAGACTATCACAGCAACCTCTGCACATCTGCATATGTGTAGTCCAACATTAGTTATGTATTCTACGGGGTAACAACATTGTGTGTATACTACAGACAAACATCTGCACTGCAATCTACTGTATGGTTACTGATATGAACACTGGTTTTATCCTAACCAATGTTATCTGTTTCTGAGGATTGAAAGACTGGATAAAATGTAGACCAGTTTTTGTGGGATATGTTAGTATCAAGGTTGCCCCTTGATATAACATATCCCACAAATGCTGGTTGACATGTTAGTCTACTGGTCAGCATCAGTTCATTGTACTTGCAAGTGTGTGCAAGCCAGTGGATTGTAGCATTTCTAAATTCTTAAAAGATACCACTTGATCTTTATTTAGCTATATATACTTACAGTAATATATGTTTCAGCCCATATTATGATTTGTGCACAATCAAATGCCATAGTAAATCAAACCCATGCTAGACAGATCTCATGTCTACAGTCACCAGTTCCCAGTACTATAGTGCTGTTACAGTTGGAGTACTATAGTCCAACACCAAATAATGCTGTACACTACATACAGCACTAATGTTCAAGACACTAACACTAATGTTTATTAGGAAAATGTGCCTTGTTTCATGTGATGGCTGTCTTCCACTTGCAACACTCAAGGGGGCTTTTCATCTGAATATTGTATTATCTTGCGATGTGAAGATACCAGTCTGAGTGGAGTTTGTCCACTGTGCTTACACAAGGCTCAGCATCTGTGAATGTGAGGGCTGTGCAGCACCATTCCCGTAGCAGAACATCATCTCTTCCAGCTTCACAAGCTGATCAGGGGTCAGTGTGGTACAGCACCATCAGGGGAGCCAGAGAGCACCATCTTCACTCCCCAGTGGTCTTGGACACCCTGGCTTTTCCCCGAGAAAGTAATGCCTAGAGGCACTTAAGAAGTTAAGGAGAGGGAGCGGGAGAGTGAGAAGGAGAGTCTGACTGCATCTGATAGGAGGAGAGGGGAAAGCACAAAATGGCTTGCGTTTTTAATGTGGTTACCATGGCAACCTAACCCCTTTATTTCCTTCATTGCTTTGTCACCCTCTCTGAGCATAAGGAGTGTGAGGTCATTAGACGCCAACGGTTCAGACGGCTCAACTCTGAGTCCACACTCAAGGTATGGCAATGGAGACAACTAGTGGAGGCATTATGAAATATTACAGTACTGTGTGTGTGTGTGTGTGCGTGTGTGCGTGTGTGCACGTGTCTGTCTATGTCTGCGAGAGAGCTAAGAATAGATTTTCCCCAGTCCAGGAATCACACGCTAAACACACTGTTTCTATGGCAACATATTCTTCCATATCAAGGGTGTTTTACTGAATAATAGACATGAACCACTGCACACACACACACACACACAGAATGGGGGAGTGAAAGAGATAGTATTGTATTTCCATTGTCATTTCATCTGTGTCTTACTGTGGGAATAAAACTTTTCACTTTGATATTTCCAGCAAAATCAAATGTCCACATGACTCCATGTTTACTCGATGTTTATGCATGGATTTCAGTGTATGCAAATGTTGTCTCACTGCCCAAGAGGCGTAACTTGTGTGTGTATGTGTGTGTGTGTCTGTGTGTGCGCGGACACAAGCAGGTGTTCAGCTTCAGTGATTATACTTCCTGTTGTAATGTATAGACTTGTAAAAATATGACAGCCTTTTAAACCTGTCATCTGATCAATGAGTCTACCTAAAGTATCTGAATCTTGTTGTTTTCATCTCTGGGTCCATATACGCGTATGTGTGTGTGTGCGTGTGTGTGTGTGGTCTAAAGAGCAGCAGTATTATCACATGTTAAATAGGGGCTGAGCAGCCTCAGATATTTTAAGGGCTCAGTATTAAATTGCATTGTAAATGCTGAGTCACATTAGAGTTCACAATATACCTGGTAACATCTTTCTTTTTCTATCTCTCTCTCTCTCCCTCTCTCTCTCATTCACTTGTGGGTGCACACACACAAACACACACTTAAAGGTAAAGATCCTTGTAACATGATATAAACCCTGGACAAGAGTTCCCTCTTGTGGAAGAATGCTGAATTGCAACACTGATGTTCATGACAAATGTACAAGCGACTTGAGTGAAATCTTGTGCTATGCCCAGAACATGATCAGCAGAGTTTTGAAGTGTAAAATCATGAAACTATTTAAACCCTATATACCACCCACTGGCTACAAATGGGTACAGAGCCAGCTTTAATGATCTAAATCGCTGCACAGAAAAGGCAGTGGTACATGCATACAGTGCTTTAGGATCCTCAAAAAATGTATGGTCGAGGCATAAACAGTTACAGCATCGTGAAGGATTCATTTCCTGAACAAATCTTCTCAATATAGGAACTCTCTTCTGTTTGGTATCTTACAGACAATAGCCTTTATACCTTAAATGGCCTATTCCACTATATTTGTCAGCAAATCTGCCAATTATTGCTAATTATTTCATGGGTAATTGAGTATATTTGTGTGAAGGACTTGCATGTGCTGTATCTCAGACAGAGATGAGATACCCAAGAGAGCAGAGGAGTTTGCACAGAACTGTTGGACTGGACGTGATGATTAGATGGTAATTAGCCTCTGTCATTAAAATATCTCACAATGACTAGCATGTAGGTATTTTTCATGGGTGTAAGAAATCTACATCTTTGATATTTCTAACTGAGGCATGAGATGATCAGCTCGGGCTAATGCCAGGCAGATTATTCCTGCTCACGGGAGTCCTCAATAACCCCCTGTCAGGACCTCAGAACTCCCACTGAGTACAAATAGGATCCTGCTGAAGAGTTTCCAGATGAGAACGCTTTGGCCTTAATGACTCCATTTTTAATGTGTGCGTGTGTATGTGTGCCTGTGTGTGTGTGTGTGTGTGTGTGTGTGTGTGTGTGTGTGTGTGTGTGCGTGTGCCTGTGTGTGTGTGTGGGCTTCAACATCTTCATGTTGTTCATGTTCATCTATTTAAAATGACAACTCAGGAATCTGTAATCTGTAAAGTATACTGTGGTGATAGACTAATAAACATTTCAATTAAAGGCACACTAGGCAAGCCTACCTCTGAAGCTCCCTCCTGCAGTCGGCAATATATATATATATATTAACAGTGTTGTATATTCTCACCAATCCATGTGGATTTGCTGTTTGCAGACCAAAGAGTAGGAATCAGCAATGATACTTTTCATAAAGTGATGCTGACTGACAAGGTAATAAATGTTAATAAACTATTTCAGTTTCATTCAGTTTTGATTTTGTAGGCTGACCAGCTCACTGTTTAAAGGGATCCCTGGCTAGGAAGACATGTTGGCCTTATAAGACTGACGTTGGCTTCAGCTACATAAATGTGATTTTAAAACACTCAAAATGTTTTTGGTTTTCTTCAAAGTTTAGAAAATCTATTCACTGGTAAACTGCCATTGTTAAAAGAGTTTCAATAAAAAAAGAAGGCATTTTGAATGCTTTTAATCTTGTTACATATAGCTGACACCAACTTCAGTCTTATAAGGCCAACATGTTTTGTCAGTCAGTGTTGCAACTGCAGAATACAGGGAGAGGTGGCTGACAGAGCCTTCATTCACCCTATCAAAGTCACTACAAAGATTCTAAAATAACCTAAATCCCTAAATTGCCTGGATTGCCTTTAAATGATAACATTTCTGGTGACAGCTAATAGTTTGTCACATGTGATAACAAATATACAGCATATTTTTGCAAAATTTGCACATTTCTGTGAAATTCTTGGGTGAGCAAAAGGATAATGTAGTCAGGTAGTAAATTGGTAAAATACAACATTTTGTTTTTAGCAGTTATTGGGATGCTGAAATATGATTTCCCATTAATCCCACTGAGGAGGACTATTCACAAGATTTGGTTTGTATCTGAATGTTGTAGTGTAGTGGGTGTGAAATGTCATAAAATTTGACCCTTTGAAACTAAAAAAATATTGACTGGTGAAGAACATTTTTGTTTTTGCTTTGAGCATTGTCCACTAGGTGGCAAATGATCATAATGGGCAAGGGCAGTGTTGGGGCAGACTCAGGCCTGCAGTCCATTTATGACCCACTGGACTGTTTAATCCAGCTCATGAAGCATATCTGAAAAAAAAAAATATTCTTTCCAATAATAGCATGCATAGTATAGTCTACAATCAGCAGTCACTTTTCTAACAAGTAGGCAAAGATAACTACAAAGCTACTTGTCTTCTCAAAAAGTGACTCCTAAAATAGTATCTGTCAGTTTATAAAACCCAATTTGGCCCTTGTGCCAAAACGTTTGCCCAACCCTTGTGACCCTGTTGTGAGAGATCATTGGAAAGCGCCTGAACTCTGATGACTTCCCAAGTTCAGCTTGGGTCCCGAGATGTAAAATCTCATTTTAGGAGCATAATACAAATCCTCAATCTGTTTACCAGTTGAGCAAATTGTATTGCTGGTCAATCCACCTATCTCCTCTAGCTATCCATCACCTTACTAAGTTCATTGAAACTCTGAGCTTGAAACTTCTGTCTTCTTTATCTGATATCTTTTTTGCTTCATTCTTTATAGTAGCCTATTCATATTAGACTGTCTCTCTCCACAGGTTTGCTTCCGTGTTTGGTGAGACCACTGAAGGAAATAATTTGTTGGTTCTTAAAATGTGTGGTTGTGAGTTGCTTTTGGTAAGATCAGATGGGCCAGACCAGATTTGACTAGGCTATTCAACGCCGACCTAAAGGGGAGCAGAGAGGACAGTGACGGAGAGCAAGAACATGAAGTGAAAATAGATGGAGAGACAGTACTTCGAGAAGAGAGAAAGAAATGAAGAGAGAAAATCTGTCTGCCTTCCATAATTATCGTCGGTGTTGCATTTGTGGCATTTCACCTCAAGGTGGCGGGCGCGGACCGCTAAAAGATGCGAAACTGCAGAACATTTACCAGCCTTACCCAGAGCGCTGAGCTTTCTTGGAGCGCATCAAGGTTCCTGCGGCACGTATTGCTGTGAGTATGTGATGTGATGTGTGTGCCTGTATTATCCTTGAGAGAATATTATTTTTGAAACATGGGACTACCCCAAGTTTCTTCCAATTGCATATTGGTGCCTATATTATTAGGTGTATTAATAATGATTATTAGTCTATATTATTAAGGTGTATTAATAAACATTATTAGCCTATATCATTAAGATGTATTAATAATGATTATTAGTCTATATTATTAAGGTATAATAATATTTTTAAAATGATTGAAAAAACATAAAAAAGCTCTGACACACGCATATAGATGTCTGAGCCCTCTCTCTCTCAAACACACACACGCACGCGCGCACACACACACACACACACACTTGCAGATGTTCCAAAATGAGTGGACCTCCTCTGTTGGTTCATTAAAAGTTCCATTGTTCAATATTAGAATTAAAATATTACACTGCTTGGCTACGCTTGGTGAGACGTTACTGGGTGGTGCCATAAATACAAGCGGAATGTTGAGCTGCTTATGATAGAATAACACACACAAAGGAACACACACACACACACACAAAGATACACACACACACACAGATACACACACAACCCTGACCTGCTAAATGGCTAAATAGTTAAATAAATGACAAACATTCCCAGTTCTGCTCCTTCGGGCAACGAGGGCCTCGAATCTTGGCCTAGTTCCAAGACGAGGTGCCCCTCTGCGGAGCGCATGCAGGAACCCATCAGCGCTTTACCAGCCCTCTCCGGCGTGGCTTGCAAGGATTGTTTTAATAATAATTAATAAGGTTATAAAGAACCGCATCTGTGTCCAGTTTGCGCGTATGCCCTCCGGTCCCCACAACCCACTTTCAACAAGTTCCGTGTTTTTGTGCGTGTGTGTGTTCTCATTATTACACGAGCCATCTGGTTTCCAGAGAGAGGACTGTAAGCAGCATGCTTGCGCGTGAAGTCACACAAACACGACCGGTGTTTCCGTTGTATTTGAGCAGACGCTGAAAAAGACTACATGATTATTTAAAAGTGCTGACTAACATTTTAGGGTACGTTTAAATATCGAATTGCTTTTCTTCCACATTCTCCAGTGCAGTTCTCATTTTCTCTCTCTCTCTCTCTCGCTCGCTGTGTGTGTGTGTGTGTGTGTGTGTGTGTGTGTGTGTGTGTGTGTGCATGTGTGTGTGTGTGTCTGGTATTGATTGAAACGCTTTTTTTCATGTACGCCTGGCTGTCCGCGTGTAGCAGTTTCTCACCTATGAGCTCTCTTCCCCCACACATCCACACGCGCACACACACACATACACACATACACACTCCCCCTCATATCATTCCCCCTCACTCCCCTCAGTCAGTTTAGATCCGTATCGTGGTGTTGGACACACGTACAGCTTCCAGTCCCGTCGCTCCTCATAACGGATTGTAACGTTGGTTTTGCCTTGCTGAAGAGCGGAACTTCAGAGACAAACAAAACTGCCCGCGATGAGGCCTGGAAGAAAAGTTCAAGTTCTGTTATCTTCAAGAACCTGATTAGTTTTTTTCTGGTCTGTAGCTTTGTGTATTGCGGGACCCTCCGGAGAGACGCAGTTCTTGCAGTGAACACTTTGGTAAGTTCCATGTGAGCCTGGCTCTGTACTTTGAATATTCGTTGTTTCCTGAGATATCGTAGATGATTGACAAGTACATGGTGAGATTTTTTAAATTAATTTAATAATGACAGTGAGGTTGCAATAAAACAATAAAACGTCTCGACTCAGAGAGACAGGTGTGTTATCTAAGATCCCCTTGTAAGATAAGTCGCGTTTGCGGCTTCAGAGCTAACGAAAAGAAAAAGGATAACACACCGGTAACTAAGCACTCCACCATCGAGCCCGTGGACACTTCAAGAGCATTTCGCCAGAGTCCGGAACCCGAAGCCAAGCCAAGCCAAGCAATACCTCTCAGGTCCCGCACTGCGCAAGTTTACCATGCCAGCTCTCCCGACGTGCACGTCAGTCTATATATTTTCTCTTTCTCTGACGACTGCCGCGCGAAGTGAGTTCCATAGCTGTGTGTGTGTGTGTCTCTCTGTGTGTGTGTGTGTGTGTGTGTGTGTGTGTGTGTGTGTGTGTAAGACTGCGTGAGTCTTCGTGAAACGGGTGCGAGTGTAACTGGGAGAGAAAGGCTGTGTGTGTGAGTGAGCGCGGGGATGTTGGCAGCCTAGAGTAGCCCGAGGACACAGCAAGCAGCAGAATCGCTGGAATCAGCAGTACCAGCATCAGGTCTCTATCTTTTCTGAAGCACCCTTTCACACAGGCACACACATATACACAACACACACTCACACACACACTCACACACACACTCACACATACCTAGACATATCACCTTAAAAGCGTTTCTATCACATTGCAATCAGGGAAATGTGCTCTGGGTCGGGTAAACAAATCTTTTCTGCTGTGGTTTTAACATCAGAGAGTCTGTAAAAATGTTGGTAAAAATAAGAATGAACTTTGTGTATGTGTAGGCTATGCGTTTGTCAGAAAGTGTGAAGAGGATTATTGCTTGTGTGATCATAGTAATGTGCTCAGAATTCCCCCGCATAATATGACAGCCGTTTGACAGCCCTCATGCTACTATCGATTTGGTCAGTGTGTGTGACAGAGAAAAGGAAAAAAAAGAGAGAGAGAAAATGTGTTTGTGTGTATATGTGTATCAAGGGTTTCAAAACATTCTGCTTGAGAGAGATATTGTAAATGAGTCCTTATCTTTGAATGCTCCAGTTGACTTGCAGTATGCCCATATTAACGGATTTGAGTTTGCATGTGTGTGTGTGCGTGTGTGTGTGCGCAGGACCCCTCTAACCCTTAACTGTAATACCAACTGGATGTTTACCCAGACATGTCTGAACTTCTGTACATTTCTTATATTTTGAACATGTCAATGACAGCTAGCTCTCCACAACCAGTCTTCACATTCAAGTCTTTACCACGTCACACTCCCAGCCTTTCAGCTCTGGCCAACAAGCCCACTGGTGCTGAGGGGGGAACGGGGCCCATCCAAAAGGGAAGAAAGGACACGGCTAAACTGATCTCCCAGCCCGCTGCTAAACCCGCTAAACATGCTAAACATACAGCAAGCGTAGAGATGCAGGGCACGAGATGTGGAGCAGTCAGATGAGCTTTTTGTGTGTGCTGCCCTGGTGCAGCCTTGGAATCCACTGGAATGAAGCTAGCTGACCTACAATTATGCGGGGGTGATGTTTTTTTTTTTGTTTGTTTTTTGCCTGTATTCAGGTTGGGCAATGGAGAAAGACAGACAGTGAGGGGGAGAGAGAAGTGGAAGGACAATGGAGATAGACAGACAGAGAGTGAGACAGAGAGAGAGAAGTGGTAGGATTTGAAAATGACTGCTGGTGGGATTTGAACCCATGAGCACCTGGTCTGTCATGGGTCCTGCTGGCGCTGTCACTAGTTGCCCTACAGTGCTTTTCTCGTGTGTGCGTGTGTGTGTGTGCGTGTGTGTGTGTGTGTGGGTGTGTGGGTGGGGGGGTCGTGATTAGATAATAAACGCCTGAGCCTCATGGGGACCAAGGCCCTCTCAGCCCAGGGGTCATGCATGGGACTACCATGGTGACAAAGACAGAAAGCCACTGTCTGCAGCACAGTGTTAGGAATCATGGGACATGGCAAAGTGACAGGAAAGCTGATAAGGGATCAGTAAGAGTGAGATTGTTTTGGTAGATCTTTATCAAGAGTTCGGAGCGTTCCTGTGGAAGTGTCTCGATCAGTATGCCATGGCTCACTGTGTTGTTTGCCCCTGCCTACATCGGGTTGTGATTGTGAATTTGATAGACATACTTACAGACAGACAGGCTGAAAACACACACACACACACACATACACACACACACACACACACACACACACACACACACTCACACACACACTGCACAGTCACACCAACCACTCTTTCTGACGCCACATCGTCACATCAGAGATTCGCTCCAGATGTGCATGTGTATGTGTGTGTGTGTGTGTGCGCATGTGTGTGGATGTGTGTGTTATTACTTAAGTTGATTAGGTTTTGTTGAATTTGCTGTGTTTCTTGTCCAAATTTTTGTTGAAGTTAGAATGTGAACTGTTTCATTATGGGTGTTGGAATAGGCAGTTAGTTTGTCTCATTTTGTGTGTGAGTGCGCGCATGTGTGTGTGTGTGTGCGTGTGTGTGTGTGTGTGTGTGTGTATTTCCCAAATATTAAAGGCAGCTTGACTCACCAGCATGTGGTCACACAGCAGAGGTCAGGGGTGATAAAATAGCAGGTGACAGTCGTAAATACGTGTGTGTGTGTGGTTGTGTGTGTGTGTGTGCGTGTGTGTGTGTGTGTGTGTGTGTGCACGCGTGTCTGGTTCTTGCTAGCCCAGGGAAATCAGGTCCTGTGGAGCAACAAGGAGAGCTGTGAGGCAGCAGAGTGCCCGGTCCTGTGAGTGAGTGAGCTAGTGAGCGCTCGGAGTAAAAGAGTGAAGGGGAGGAGAGAGGGATAGACAGAGGGCAGAGAAAAACAGAGTCACAAAGAAAGAGGAGAAGCAAAGGGAAACCATCAGCAGTTCTTTCATTTTAGGGCATGTGGGTCTAACTTTCATGAAAGATGTGAGGCTAGTTCATCAGTATGTGTGTGTGTGTGTGTGTGGTGTGCGGTGTGAGTGAGTGAGAGAGAGAGAGAGAAGGAGAGAGAGAGAGAGAGAGAATTTCAGTATTGAAACACTTAATAAAACTATTTAAAGCTTCCCGAACAAGATCAAAGCTTAGTTGAGCTTGGCAGTGTGTGTGAGTGTGTGTGTGTGTGTGTGTGTGTGCGTGTGTCAGTATTCCTGTGGCTTTATGTGCGTGTGCGTGCGTGTGTGTGTTTGTGTGTTTGATTTGTGGGTACATATTTGTATTTTTAGTGACTGTATTTTGGGCAAGTGTCCAGTTCCTTTACTTGACCCTTTGGAGATGCACTGACACTCACCTGGTGACAACACTTAGAACTCTGACCTTAGACAGAGCAAGGTCATACCACATACACACACACACACACACACACACAAACACAATAGTTACAAGAATGCATCCTAGGTATTCTTGTGTTTCCGTGTTTTGGAAGTGTATTGATTTAATGACTCTATGGAAAAGGTTACTACTCTGACACAACAAGAATTGTGTGAGTGTTTGAGTGTGTGTGTGTGTGTGTGTGTGTGTGTGTGTGCGCACGTCCTAATGAGGGTAAGGTCTGGTCTGCATTCCTCTCCTGGGCGTTTTTCTCTCTTTCTCCAAGGAAAGGGAAAAATGTATTAATAAGAGGTGGGGTTCCTCTCACTCACTCACACACTCACTCACACACTCACTCACACACTCACTCACACACTCATTCACCTCCCTCTCTCTCCCTGTCTCTCTCTCCCACTAATACATAGGTCACCCACAAAGTCACACGCACAGCAAGCCAGACTGCACACCAAAAACCTAGCCACATTTTCATGAACACACACACACACACACACACACACACACACACACACATACACACACATACACAAACACACCTGCAGAATATCAATGTTCATTTGGAGGTTTCCCACGTGGAGCATACAAGCCTCGCCTACACTGTAGCACCCCAGTCATGGCCTCTCCCCAGATTGACAGCATCTCACTCATGGACAAATCACCAGCTCACTCAATCATGGACCAATCACTACCTCACTCACTCACTCATGGACCAATCATTGTCTCACTCACTCAAGGACCAATCACTGCCTCACTCACTCACTCATGGACCAATCATTGTCTCACTCACTCAAGGACCAATCATTGTCTCACTCACTCACTCATTGACCAATCATTGTCTCACTCACTCAAGGACCAATCACTGCCTCACTCACTCATAGACCAATCACTGCCTCACTCACTCACTCATGAACCAATCATTGTCTCACTCACTCAAGGACCAATCACTGCCTCATTCACTCACTCATGGACCAATCACTGCCTCACTCACTCAAGGACCAATCACTGCCTCACTCACTCACTCATGGACCAATCACTGCCTCACTCACTTCACCTCATCTCATCTCTCCTCCTCGCCAGCCATTCCCTTACCCCTGTCCCACGGCCCCAACAGAGCCATGCATTTACTTCATAAGTCAGTCTTCAGTCACATGCTTGATCAGAAATGAACTGGAAAGCTTGAATGGTTCTAGAATGAGTCTTGTGTCTAGCATGACTCTGTGAATATAAAGATGGACGGTTAAGGAAGTCATTGTCCACTGCTTTGAAGGGCCAGTCAAGACTCGTTATTGTGATTGATCTTGACTGTAGCTACTTGATTAGCCGTAGTGATTTCCCCTGGACAGTGTTGATGTTTAGGCTGTATTTGTGCTCTGATCTTAAGAGACTGTGATTGATTCCCAATGGCTTCTCTAACCCTATGTCCTGAACCCTTGAAGACTTCATTCCCCTGATTCCACTTCATGATTGGCTGGTTCATTTAAGTCTCTGAGGGTTTAAGCCTTTAGGCTAAGGGGGCAATGGGATTCAACCTATATAACCTGTACTGTAGTCCATCTGTACATGATATTGCTACTGTAATTGACCAAGTGGGTGCTGACAGTGGGTGCTTAGGAAAGAGGGACACTCATGCGCTGCTCTGGAATCAGAGGTGTGCTTGTAAACCTTTTACACATGAAGCTCTCCCTTTAGTCAGTAAAAACAGCAAACTCAATTATCACGCAAGTGTGGTCATGCAAACATATTGAATATCCTCATCTGAATAACAAAGTAAAACTGACAAGAATATCTGTCAATCAGTTTAATCTTATTGATTATCAGAATAGTAATTTATATTTTCTGTCAAAGTTCTGCCAGGCAATGTAATTGATAGCCCACAACCTTGCGGCTATTTTTTTTTTTTTTTGAGGTTTGGAGAACAAAGGATGTATTGTCTATGGTCTGAGCGGCTGTGGAGGGCTAATCGTAAACTTAATGCTTGCCTAAGATAAAAACTGCAAACCTGAAAGGTGTCAAGTCCTCTTCTAATCTAGATACCAGCCTGTACTACAAAGCCCAACTTCCTCTTCTACTTACATCCAGATACATAAACAAATACAATTACAGCTAAGCCCATATATCCAGTACATCCATACCCAGTTATCCAAACACACACTCATTTCATTTCATTGGGTTTCTTATTTCACCAAGAAATCAGCAATACGAGGACACCCCGGCAAAAGACATACAGTATCTCACAAAAGTCAGAACACCCCTCACATTTTTGCAAATATTCACGGGTACCACTATAGAAATGAAACTTTGATACAACTTAATAGAGTCATTGTACAGCTCATGTAACAGTATAGATTTATTGTCCTCTGAAAATAACTCATACAACATACAGCCATTAATGTCTAAACAGCTGGCAACAACAAGGGACAGTTGTCTTTGTGCTTCTCACCAGGGTGCCACAAACGCTGGACACCATCTGAGCCAAACAAGTTGATCCTGGTCCCGTGTGCTGAAGACAAGCAGTTCAAGAACATAGATTACTGGGACCATGTCCTGTGGTCTGATGAGACCAAGATAAACTTGCTCAGGTGGTGTCCAGTGTGTGTGGCAGCACCATGGTGAGCACCAAGACAACTGTCCATTGTGTAAAGTCAAGCATGGTGGTGGTAGCATCATGGTCTAGGGCTGCATGAGTGCTGCTGGCACTGAGGATTTGTAGTTCATAGAGGGAAACAAGAACTCCATGCAGATCCCCTCTCTTCGGAAACTGGGACGCATGCATGGCATGGCAGTTTCTCAGAATGATATTGACCCTAAACACACCTCCAGGATGACAACTGCCTTGCCGAGGAAGCTGGAGACAAAGGTGATGGACTAACCGAGTACCTAAACCCATTTGAGCACTTGTGGCACATCCTTAAGCAGAGGGTGGAGGAGACCAAGGTGTCTAACATCCACCAGCTTGGTGATGTCATCATGAAAGAGTGGCAAAAGACTCCAGTAGAAACCTGTGTTGCCCTGGTGAAATTCAAGCCCAGAGAGGTTAAGGCAGTGTATAATAATGGTGCTCACACAAAATATTGGCAGTTTGGACATGTTTGCTGTAAGGTGTGCTCACTTTTGGACATGTGTGCTGCAAGGTGTGCTCACTTTTGGACATGTTTGCTGTAAGGTGTGCTCACTTTTGGACATGTTTGCTGTAAGGTGTGCTCACTTTTGTTGCCAGCTGTTTTGATGTCAATAAATCTATACTGCTACACAAGCTGTACAATGACTCCTTTAAGTTGTGCCAAAGTTTCATTTCTATAGTGTTGTCCCATGAAAAGATATGACAGAATTTTTGCAAAAATGTGCGTGGTGTACTCACTTTTGTGAGATACTGTACTGTATCTCAGTGGGACCTTCCTGGTTAAACAAGGTATAAATACAAATAAGCAAAAAAATCATTAATTATTAAAAATAAATAAATAAACGAAAATAAAAAAAATAGGTCCAGCACCAGGAATTGTCTTTTGTCTTGTGTTTATGTCATTCTCTGGCAGAAGAAATTGTAGTCAAATAAAAGTGCACTATAAATCAAGATGGGGGATGGGGAGGAATGGGTTTGGACTAGATTGCACATGAAACATCTTTCCAGGTAGGGTCCAGTTGGCATTCGAAGAATATCTGTCACATATAAAATCTTTGTTGCTGAAGAAACATCCTTCATTAACCCCTTCTTGGCTGTTCCTGTCTTTTTGCATCAGCACAGTTTGTGCTTTTAATCCCAGATTGTGTGTGTCTGTGTGCATGTGTGTGTGTGTGGGTGTGTGTGGGTGGGGTTGGGGGGGTGGCTCAGCATGGGATGATCTTCTGATGACAGGAACAAGCTGAAAAAACGTTCTAAGGAATTTATCTTTCAAGTCCACCCTCCGTCTCTCTCTCTCTCTCTCTCTCTCTCTCTCTCTCTTTCTCTCCCTCTTCCTCTTTCTCTCTCTCTCCATAATTATTTTTTCTTAAAGGTTGCAGGGCTTCTTAACAAACTGACATTCTTATGAAACCATAAAACCATTCAGACAGGTTCTCAAGAATATCTAGCTGTCTTAGTCAGCATATTTTTGTGTGTGGTGTGTGTGGTTGTGTGTGTGTGTGTGAGTGAGCAAGAGAGAGGGGGGAATGGAGAGATTATTATGTTAGTTCATGTGTGCTTTTGAGGTTTGCAGCTGCTACGTTCAGTCTCTTTCCAGCCCTCTTTCTCTGTCTCTCTCTCTCTTTTTCTCTCTTTCTCTATCTATCTATCTGTGTGTGTGTGTGTGTGTGTGTGTGTGTGTGTGTGTGTGTGTGTGTAGAAGAAAAGGGTAACCCTGGAAGCTGAGAGGATTGAATTTTTCTCTGGAGCTCATGAGTGACTGGCATCCAACCTCCAACCACAATAACCATTAGAATCCAAACACACACACACACACACACACACACACACACACACACACCACACACACACACACACATATACACATACACCATCATCAAAACTGCCCTCAATTTTTACACACCCCAAAGCCATTGTCACTGTCAAGCTTACAGCACAGCACACACAGACACAGATACACACACACACACACACAGACACAGAGAGAGAGAGAGAGCGAGAGAGAGAGAAATGAATAATGTATGGATTTCTCAGTTTAGAAAACAACATCAAATCAGTGTGTGTCTGTGTGGACAGCCCCTGTCTGCAGTGCAGCTTTAGGAATCATGGGACATGTCAAAGTGAAAGAAAAGTCGACAGGACATCTGTGAAAGTGAGATTGTTTTGGTTGATTTCTATCAAGATTGTTATCGAGAGTTGTAGCGTTCCTGTCTTGATCAGAATGTCTTGGGTTACTGTGTTGTTTGCCCATGCCTACATTGGACTGTGATTGTGGCTTTGATAGATATACTTACAACAGACATGCTCAAACACACACACACTCACACACACACACACACACACACACACACTCCTACAGACACACACACGGACACCGACACACTACTATATCATACCAGTCTTTCCCTCAGACGCCAAACTGTCACATCAGAGATTTGCTCTAGATGTGTGTGTGTGTTTGGGTGTGTGTGTGTGTGTGTGTATGTGTGTGTTTAAAACATTTGGCAAAGCAAAAGCACAAGACCATGGAAGTATGACAAGCCTGTGTGTGTGTGTTCTACAAAGCTCCATATTTAGACATGCAGACTGCTACAGGAGAAATCTCTCTCTCTTTCTCTCTCTCTCTCTCTTCTTGTATGTCTCTTCTCTCCCATATGATCTTCCTCTGGGGGGCTCTGTCACCCACCACAGTGTCTCCCACTCCTTCTCCACCATCTCCCTTCTATTTTTGTCTTTGTCTTCACCTCCGTTTTTCACTCCCATTCTATCCATCATCACGTATACCACTTTTCTTTCCCTCTTTTCCTCATTCCCTCCATCACCCCAGGGCTCCAAACTCACCAGCTCTCCATTCATCTCTCCATCTATCTATCCATCTATCCACTCGTTAATTCAAGCGTGCATGCATCTCATGCTATCCATCTTTGTTCGTAATGATGCCGCATGGAGCTGGGCTGTACTGACGGATCTTCATGGATCACATGAAAATATGGGCTGTGTTTTGCGTACACACACACACACACACACACACACACACACGCATTGAAAGCTATAGTAGAAAGGAAGGCATATTAACTGCTTGAGTGCTCTCATTCTCCCCAGTTGGACTGTGTGTGTGTGTGTGTGTGTGTGTGTGTGTGTGTGAATAAAGGATTGAACCTTTGTTGGTGGAGTCGTCTTGGGTGATGGAGTGTGACTGAGGAGTATGGAGAAGCGAGCGGGAGTGAGAGAGAGAGAGCGCCTTGCAGAAGGGGGATCTGCTCATTGTACTTTAATAACTTGTCTGGAAAAGAGCTGAGGCGCCCTCTACTTCTTTCAGCTGGGTGTCAAACCATGCCTCACACACACACACACACACACACACACACACACACACCCCTTCACACACAGCACACACACACACAGGCACACACACCTACCCCGCTACACACACATATACACCACCCCCCTCCACACACAACACACACACACCACACACACACACACACACACACACACAGAAAGAGAGAGAGCTCAGCACCAAGACAAAGGACACTCACCCAATCTACATATGCAAAAGAATTGAAAATAAATAACGGCGCCTCTGATTGGGTGTGTCACGCCAATGACGGGCCACGATGTTAGCCTCCCACCAGCTGTCAACACACCCTAAAGCAGTCGGCACGAGAGGTAGAGCCCTAACTACACCAGAGAGCCAGCCCCAAAAATAACACCTCCAACCGCTCACTTAATAGCATACCTGCAGTTTACAGTATGGGGATGTGGAGGTTTGCTAATAGGCTACTTTTGACTGACATGTACTATTCACAGTCAAACAGTAAGGAAATCTGATGTCAGGCTGGCAGTAATAAAAGGCAGCAGAGGGTTGAGCCAATGGCAACCAGCACACACACACACACACACACACACACACACACACACACACACACGACTGACCTAAATGTCTTAGTCTGCTTTTCTAGGGTCCAAGTGTGCAGTGGCACTGAGTCTGTTTTAGCAGTGAGACAAATTAATTGAGTGCACTGGTTTGTGTGTGTGTATGTGTGTGTGTCTGTGTGCTTCTCTGTGTGTGTGTGTGTGTGTGTGTGTGTGTGTGTGTGTGTGTGTGCGTGTATGTGTTTGTGTGTGTCTGTGCGTGTGTGTGTGTGTGTGTGTGTGTGTGTGTGTGTGTGTGTGTGTGTGTGTGTGTGTTATTCAGTCGGAGTGGATTGACTTTGTGCCTGCGTGTTGTCTTTAGTAAGCGTTCGGTGACTCTTCCTGCCGTCTGAATGACTGACCTGAATGAGAAACATTAAAATTCTGCACACTGCAAGTGAACACAAACTCACGCTCACACTGAAACACACACACACACACACACACTCTCTCACACACACTCTAGTATACACACATTCTCTCTCTCTCTATCACTCTCAAACACACACACACACACATATGTTGTCATACACACTAACACCCATTCTTTCTGTCACTCCTTCTCTTCCTCACACACACACACACACACACACACGCACACACACACACACACTCCACGGGGTACTTCCGAGCACTCTTGCACAGGTCACCACTTCTTTTCCTTTCCTCTCCCACTCGCTGTCTATCTTTCAGTGGGCTTCAATGGAGCCATTTGACCAGGCACGCCTGTCTTCAGGCAGGGAGCCCGAGTGGCCCGTCCAGCCCGTCTCGACTCCTGCGGGCCTCTCAGTAACATCGGCGCTCGGGCGCCGAGAAGGTCCTCATTCTTCTGCGAAAAGATCAAGTGTTTCATTCTCCGCCGAACGAAAACACGGCCGGTCACAAGATACCCCGAGATGACCAGAGCGCCAGTGACTGTATCGACCTGGAATTACTGGCCTGGGCCAGCTCCTGAGTTCATCTTTCTGCTCGGCCTGTCCCTGCTCAATATCTCCCTTGTGTCCTGTGAGCCCGCGATGGGGGACAACGCTCCACCCGGCCGGCCAGCGCTCCACTCTCCCCTCTCAGGCCTGCTGTTCCCATCGACCCCCCCCCCCCCCCCCCCCCCCCCTCCACACACACACACACACCCCAACCCACCTACACACACACACACACACACACACACCGGCCCAGTGCTGAGGCCACTACTGCAGAGGCCAGCACTCCCGCCACTGGCTGCGCCCCAATCTAAGGGCTCTGGCTCTGGCCCCGTCACTCTCCACTAGTCCAGCAAGGCTCACCAGAGTCAGCTTTCACTCGCTAGGTTACAGCTCTAGTAAACAAAGCACTCTCTAGGGAACCGCACTAACCCTCCCCAGTGGAAGCCAATCCGCGGAAAACCGCAGAGGCCAAACGATTCTTCAGGTTCTACAAGAAGTTCCCACTGAAGGTTCTTCCAGATCAAGAGATCATCAACATTTCTTTCCTGGCCGAGCTGGGTCGGAAGCGGGGAGGTCTTGAGGGCTGATGGCCGCAGGGGCTGCAGAAGGGGGCCTTCCATGGCACGGTTTACCAGGCTACGTGGAGCCTTAGCGTCAGCAAAAAATCTCTGGAGATAAGCTTACACAAAGAGAACGTAAAATAGAACACTTGCTGGACGTGCCTCCGTGGAGCGTGGGGGTTCTTGGAGAATCTCTCCCCACCCAGCGCTGTAACCTGAGGGTGCAGCTGAGGACCTGGCCCTGCCGCCTGGCGTATGGAGCTCTGGGTCGTCCGGCGAGCCAAAGGCCAGCGCTCCAAGCCTGTCATTAGCAATCCCCCTCATGCTCTCCCACTGGGAGGACTGCTGAGCTGTCTTGGCATAGATCTGCAATGGAGATTAAAAGTGTGGAGGGGTTGTTACGCACAAGCCATAAATTTTGCTTTGAACACACGCACACAGAAACATACATGCTGTGTGTGTGGCCTTGTCCTCTATCTGCTTTTGTACAATTCATTTCAAATTCACACATATTTTTCTTTCTACCCACTGCCCTGTCAACTGCAGTGTAGAGTGACTAAGTGTATGTGTGTGATGTTGGTTTGTTTCCATGAGTGTGTAAAAGTAGTATTTGAGTATGTGTATGGGTGGGTGGGTGTGGGTGTGTGTGTGAATGTGTGTGTGTGTGTGTGTGTGTGTATACTCATTTTTATCTTTTTGTCTTCTGCAGGACCTCACAGGCTGCTGGACAGTTTTTCCTTTTCATGGGCAGTCCCTGCCAGGGTCTCTCTGTCTCCCACAAAACACACATACACACCTACACACACACACACACACACAGACAAACACACTGAG
>PYXC01001354.1:810000-812500 GCA_015244755.2 Tenualosa ilisha
GGGGAAGAGAGAGTAGGGTGGCACTGATGCCGCCGCCGCAACTGTCGGTGAACTGTCTGGGTGAGCGTGAGCTGTTAAGGAGCTGGCGCTGTGCATGTCACGTTGATTGGCTCGCTGAAAAGCGTGCGATATCAGGAGCCAATCGCCTGAGCCCGTGAAGAGCTTCGTGCTGGAAACAGAGACCCAGGGAGAGAGAAAGAGGGAGAGAGAGGAAGAGAGAGAGGGAGAGAAAGAGAAAAAGAGCAGCTTGAATGTTTTCCTCCGTGTGCGGCACACAGCCATAGGCCTGTCTGGGGTTTGACAGGCAGGAATAAGCTGCTGAGGGAGAGAGGGATGGAGGGAGGGAGAGAAGGAGGGAGGGATGGAGGGGTGGAGGAAGAGAGTGCTGCTGTGATTTGTGTGGTAAGACTGGCCTTGTGTGTTTTATTTATCAGTGGCGATTATTCACTAAGGAGAAAATCTGACCAAAGAGAACATTTCCCCTTACGTGCTCATATTCCATCTGTCTCACACACACACACACACAAACACACATACAAATACACACTGTTACAAACCAAGAGCATATTCGTGGTTCTGTCTATGTGTGTGTGCCCAAAAGAATTTCAAGGAAACGTTAAGACACCTTAGCTCACTCTCTCTCTGTTATTCTATCACACACACACACACACACACACACACACACTCTTATATAATGGCTTCCTTTATTCCTGTGCTTAGATTGCGAATCATACTGTAAACCGGTGAAGGGAAATCTGAAGATCAACATGAAGAAGTACTGCAAGAAAGACTATGGTAAAGCAGCACACACACACACACACACACACACACAGAGAGACACACGGTGGAACCTCAAATCCTGCTTCATTTATAAGTAGTCTTGGTTAGTCCGTGCCTTCCACTCCTCTGGGCTTTGAAAGAAACCAGATGTTGATCTTTTGTGATCACGTCGTAATGATGAGCGACAGGATTTCAGATGTGCCATGTCGGATTAGAAGGCATGCCCACTGACATATTGCAACCAGGCAGTACAGCGCTCTTCTGGACCCACGCCAGCGCCGCCATGTTGCCTTGTAAAAACGTAGAACAAAATATTTCTTTCAAAACTGTGTTCACTTTCGACCAATTTTGACTGCTGCCAAGTCCAACAGCTGTCATAAATCTGTGCCGGTACATGATGTCTTTGTTCACTTTGGTAAGGTGAGAACTATCCAATGCCACATCCAATCCAGATGAAGTTTACCAGCCTTTTCTTGAAGCCCATTTACCTGTATTAGCTGGCCTCCGAGTGTCAATGGATGGGCCTATTTGACTTGGCATCAGCTAGTCCATAGTTGCAGGCTGAATTGATAGTACAGTTGCGGACTTGTCTTATTCCACCCCAACACTCACTCCATATAGTTTGGAATTCTCAATCGGAGACAGCTATCATTACACGGTGATTTCAAATGTTACATTGTTTTAAAAAAATAAATAAAATGAGCTTTAAAAAAAAAACGATGATATATATATTTGTCACCACACACCTCTTACAGTCTTGACCAAAGCCAAGAAAAGAGGAACATCCCATTAGTAAACTGACATCAGCCTTTCAAACAACTGAAGTGTTCCAATGGATAAGTCTTATCCTTTTTCCCCATGTTGGCCTTTCAGTAATAGCCACACTTATTGCAGCTGTTGGCTTAAGAGACTGCATGTGTGTGTGTGTGTGTGGTGTGTGTGTGTGTGTGTGTGTGTGTGTGTGTGTGTGTGTGTGTGTGTATCTTTCTCTCCAGCGGTGCATGTAAATGTACTGGACATGCTGACGGTGGGCGACTGGGCCAAGTTCACGGTGAACGTAATGTCGGTCTACAAGAGCCGCGGCGAGCCGCTCAAGCGCGGGGACAACCACCTCTGGATCCACATGAAGGACCTGGCCTGCAAGTGCCCGCGCCTGCAAATAAGCAAGCGCTTCCTGGTGCTGGGGACCAATGAGAACACAGCCAGCAACGCAGGGACGGGCTACCCCCCGGGCACGGGCCTCCTCGCCGACAAGAACAGCCTGGTCATCCAGTGGCGGGACGTGTGGACGCGACGGCTGCGAAAATTCCAGCGCAAAGAGAAGAAGGGCAAGTGCAGCAAAGCATGATGGGAAAATCCACCACCACCACCTCCCACCTCTCAGACTTCCTGACCCTTACCAATCCCCACAGTGACCTATGACCCATGACCTCTGCCCCCCTAACCCCCCACCCCTCCCTGGAGCACATTACAGAGACTGTATGTGCCCTGGCTGAGTGGGATCACTATGTGTATATAGTATTATTATTTCAGTTCTCTGTTTCTTTTCCACTGGTCTGCCTTGTAAAGGGACCGTAAAAAAGGGGAAGACTGCGTGCGCCACGACTCACGACAACGACAGCGAAATGTCCACTTTGACTCTCCCCTAGTCCCCCGTCCCAGTCCTTTAAGACTAGACCCACCCCCCACCCACACTTCCCCGCCATCTCCCCCTCCAAGC
>PYXC01001354.1:817500-897500 GCA_015244755.2 Tenualosa ilisha
ACACACACACACACACACACAGGGCTCACGGCTCACACACCTCATCAACTCTCATATACACTCTTAATCCTCTTCCTCTTCCGGGCCATTCATCACTCCATTCTGGCCACTCCGCTCTTTTCCTCAGTCAGCTGACAGGCTTTCATGCAATATGTGCCCATACACCAGCGTACAACACACACTTCAGAACTACTTCTCCAGCCTGAGGGCTCACACTCTATTGGTGTGTGTGTGTGTGTGTGTGTGTGTGCGCGTGCGTGCATGCATATGTGTGTAACTGTCAGAGTCTGTCTTTGCTCTCCTTCTATGTCAAGTGGCTGTTAAAACAACAACTTCTTTCTCTCATTCCTCTTTCAGCTTTTTTTTTCTCTCTCTCATTCCTCTCAGTTTTTTCTGCCTCTGTCCATCTCTCACCATGTATCTCTTTTTTGCTGGTTTCTTCTCTCCATCAATCATTCTGGCAGACACACCCTCAGCTTCTCATTTATCCTCCAGCATCTAATGTCAACTCATACACACACACACACACACACACACACACAGGTGAATGCCTGGTCTTTTCAACCTCTCTCTTAGTTTATTATCACATGGCAGTTCAGTGCCAACATAAGCATGTGTGTGTGAAGAAAGCAGATGTGTGTGTAGGTGTGTGCTCATGAAAGATGATGTACCTGAGTGAGTGTGTAGGCAGACGTGTGTGTGTGTGTGGTGTATATGTGTTTGTGTGTGTGTGTGTGTGTGGATATATATATATAAGTGTCAAGGCAGGACTAGGTGAAGAGTAAGTGACAGGCTGGGCCGATCAATCCTCCTTCACCACCCACCTGCTTTAAGGGGAGTCGGAGGACAGTCAAATAAACTCACTGATCTCACAGCAGCGCATGCCAATGTAAATACAATGGACAAGTCAGCAGCATGCGGCACAGCACAGATAGCCCTGAGTGGAACTCCAAAGAGTCAGAGATTTATCTGAGAGAACATGTTTGCATTTGTGCTTCATAGGAATTCCACAGAGAGAAACGCATTAAGACCTTTCTCCAGTATTCTCTCCATACCTGTCCCGTATGTGTGTGTGTGGTTGAGGGTCTGGGTGTGCTTGTGGTGGGAATATATCTGTGTGTGTGTGTGTGTGTGTGTGTGCAGCGACTTGCTGATTTGTCTTTCATGCCCTGCCAAAGCCGCCTAATTCAGCCCAAACTAGAGGTCATTACAGCAGCACTTCAAACTACGACTGCCGCCACAAACCCAGCTTGAGCGCGTGTGGTGTGTGTGTCCGTGTGTGTGTGTGTGTGTGTGCGTGGCATAATGTAGTGTAGTGTACTACACTCCTGTGTTGAATGTCCTTCATAGCATTGGCAGAACTATGCTCCCCAAAACCCAAAAGATCACAACAGTGTGTTGTTGTGTTCATCTGAGAGGCAAATCAACCGTTTGAACGGAAACATCTGGTGTTTTTGATTCAAACAGTCAACATCCCCACTTTGTAGGTGAAGAAATGTGTCATTCCAGTCGGTGCACAAATGTTCCCATCACTAATTCAAAGAATTCGATTTTAAGAGATATTTTGGAAAAATTTATTTTTACACAATGACTTGCAAGGAAACATCATATATAGCTAAGATTCCCATCACCAGGTTACGCAACAGCAAACCCAGTACCCACAATCCCTGTGTCCACAAGTCTGGGTATCCGCAGCCCTGATCCCCTCCAACGGCACACGGCTCCGGGCGCGGACGCCATGACGTCATCAGTGCGGACGTCTGTCCACCGCACTCCTGAGTGCCAAACAGTGTGGTGAGCGCATAGAGGAATGTGACCATGTATAAACAGATACAGATTCAACACATGTGGTCATGCGCCATGTATTCCCTGTGGTTTATTTGTGTGTGTGTGTGTGTGTGTGTGTGTGTGTGTGTGTGCTGTTAACAGATGTGAATAACTGAGCATCTTTGGCTGTCCTGAAGCTGGAGGAATTTTTGAACAGCCAACAAATACCAGGTTTGAATGTGTGCTTGAGTGTGTATCCACCTGTGTGTGTGTGTGTGTGTATCTGTGTATGTATGAGAGGAGAAAGAGAGAGCGAAAGAGAGAGAGAGAGAGAGAAAGAGAGAGAGAGAGAGAGAGAGAGAGAGAGAGAAATGCTTTCTAAGATAATCCTTGCCCACAGACTGATTTTGATTGGGTCCTGTTGAAATTGAGGATGAGGCTTCCACTTCAAGGTCAGTAACATAAGAAGTGGGAGTGGGTCCATGAGCATATTTGTGTGTGTGTATGTGTGTGTGTGTGTGTGTGTGTGTATCAGGGTGATAGAGAGAGAGTTTCAAGATGGTATTTGAGGTCAGAAGCTCCCATAAAACTCTGCTGCTGATGAGAGGCCATTGTGCTCAGACCATCTGGAACTGGCAGGCTGATCTCTGGTAGATTGCCATTGTCTGGTGAGGGGTGGTGTGAACTCCCCTAGTCAGCCGAGGCATTTAAATATGTGTGTGTCCTCAGCAGATGTGTGAAAACATGTGTGTGTATGTGTGTGTGTGTGTGTGTGTGTGTGTGTGTGTGAGTGTGTGTGTGTCAGTTATATGTGTCTGTGTTTCTTTGTGTGTGTGTGTGTGTGTGTGTGTGTGTGTGTGTGTATGTTTGAGTTGGAGTTGAGTTAGAATTGAAGTATCAAACAGGATGCAGACACACAGGGGAGGGGAATTTAAAGTCAGTGAAATTTAAAGAAATTCATTACATTATTTACATTATTACATTTTTTGTGATATAAATATAAAGATTAAATTAGGAAATACTCTTACAACAACAAATCCCCCCCCCCCCAATAATAACTGTAAAAATGCTGTCCACAGAACATTTTTTCATTTAATTTTGCGTGCACCATTATTTTTTTTCCATCTGATTTAAGTCTGAAACAAACACACTAACCTTTCTTACACAGCTCTGAAGTTTTGGGCGTCCTTCATCTCAATGCATCAAAATGATGCTGCATAGTACACAGTACAAACAAAAGCCAAACAAACGTGCCTCTGTAAAAACAGTGAACAGAAATAGGCCTGTCCTACTTACATGCATTGATGCGTACAGTAATACCCATTACTCTGCTAGCTGTGGACAATATGTTAGAGTCACTGTACTAGATTCTTCCTGTCACTGGTGGAATTACATTGAATCAGTTCTTGAATTGAATGGAAGCTCATTCTAAAAATGTGTGTGTGTGTGTGTGTGTGAGAGAGAGAGAGAGAGAGAGAGTGCTGTGTATGTCTGTGTGTGTGTGCGTGTGTGTGTGTGTGTATTAGACCATCTAAAATTTAGAGGCTTTGATAAAGTAAGGTGTCATCATAGTTTATGCATGTATAAAATGAGAGGACAAAAACATGAATCCATTATATCTTCCACAGGATAACTCCATCATTGAAATATTCGCACACTAACACTGAAGATTGATTACTCTATCACTATATCAAAGGTGTGTGTGTGTGTGTGTGTGTGTGTGTTTCCAACTATGTATGAGTATGTGAACAACTGTGTGTCTGTACATGTGTGCTAATAGACAAATGTTACTGGTATGTTTAATCTACGTTTCTAAGCCCTTCAGAATTAAGTGTGCAATCACACACACACACACACACACACACATCACACAGTGAAGACAAATGATATCAGAGGATGTGTGCATTAGATAGAGCTTTAAGCAACACTCAGAGAGTCTCCATCAGTCACACATACGTTTACACCAGATGACACCGCGGGAAGGATAGATGATGTCGGTGTATGTGTATGTGTGGAGCTGGCTGAGGAAGTCGAAGTGCGTGTGTGTGTGTGTGTGTGCGTGTGTGTGTGTGTGTCAAAGGGGTTACATAAGCAGGTGTTGCTGATGGGATATATCTGATGTATCTAAGCAAACTATCTTTGACCATCATTACTCAACCACATCTTCTTAATCTTGCTGGCAGGTCATTTATTCTCTCTATCTCTCTCTCTCTCTAGCTCTCTCTTTCTCTCTATCTCTCTCTTTCTCTCCCTCTTTTTCTCTCGGTTGTTCTGTCTTTTAATCTTGTTCTCCATCTTTCAGGCATTCACAGTCATATACACACACAACTCAAAACCATTCCTTGCCCTGAGTTGGACTCTGAGTGTGTGTATGTGTGTGTGTGTGTGTGTGTGTGGCCAGGTTAAGGCCCCTGGTATCTGTCCCAGTGCCTCCATCAGTACACCTTCCTGATGTCACACCAACAGGATCATAGCTGGACATCACACTGAACCATCACAGTAAACAATGACAGTGGAATAGAGGTGTCATACTTTCAGCTTGAAATGTGCAAAAAAAAATATGCAGTATTTAATGCAAGAATTTAGAGCTCCCTAAAGTGACATACTGAGTTCTATAGAATATAAACCAAACCCTAATCCACCTCTACTTGTAGCCTGTAGCTTTGACTTCACTATATTACTGGAGTGAACAGAGTTTATGAACTGGCTGCTCTGGGCAGACAGGAAAGTAACGCAACGAGCAGAAACCCTGCTTCACTGTGCCCAGATAAGCATGTGACCACACGGATCCAAAAATACCCACACTGCCACTGGTGAGTGTGAATTTGTGATGGCGAAACATTAACAATGTGGACAATGAAATCATAACGCAAAGAGTTTGCTATGACTTCAGCAACCAACCGTGAGCTGTATTCAAGTCCACCATCTCCTTATCATCTTACCAGTATGTTATCTGCTGTTCCTCTTTTCCTGCATGACCCCTGGCAGTTGGGTTAGCCCCTTGACTCATGGATCTGCCCAAGGTTTCGTCCTAGACTAACTAAACATAAGGGAGTTTTTCCTTGCCCCTGTTGCTCTTGGGTGCTCCTTCTGTGAAGCGCCACAAGACAATACTATTGTAAAAGGCGCTGTATAAATAAAACTGAACTGAATTTAATTGAACTAAATATTCAGAATCGATAACTAGAATTTAGAATCAACGTCCAAACGAACTTTCCACAATATTAACAGATCCTCAGCAGCCAACTCAATAATAGGCCCCAATATAAGACTGTAGCCACCTTAGTCAGAGGGCTCAGAGGTTCACTGCTAAGGAAGTGAGCTGATGCCAAGTGGCCAGATTCATAACTAAACACACAAATTCATTACTGGATTTGCTCATTTCTCCTGGCGTCCATCAAGCGTGTGTGATGACATTCTAAATTGACCTTTGGATTAGGGACATGTTCCTGTGAAATGTTCCTCTTGGGCTGTGGGAGGGGAGACGCTAAACACCTCACTGCTGGAGAGGTCAGAGCCTGGCACCAGGGGTCACCATGGAAACTGGCACAGTTAATCCAGGGCAGCCTGCCGAGCTGTTTCCTGCTCAACGTCTTGGACCTGCTGACGGGGCATAATTTTGCTCTCTCTCTCTCACTCGCTCTGTGTGTGTGTGTGTGCATGTGTGTGTGTGTGTGTTTTGTGTGTGTGTGCATTCACCCACTTGTCTGTGCGTATGTGTGCCCATGTATGTTTGACGGACTATTCCACCATACAGGTGGCCATACAATTAGATCTCAAGGTGCTCTGTGTGTATGTGTGTGAAGCTGTGTGCGTGTGTGAGACTGTGTGGCAGAGGAAGTCCTGGTGTGTGTGTTGCTGCTGGGTGCCAGGGTAAGCAGGAGTCAGTCTCCTAGGTCAACACACACACCACCTGAGCAAACACTGTCGGTGCCCACCTATACAACCAGTAACACACACACACTTACTCACTTGCTCTCTCTTTCTCTCTCTCTTGCTCTCACATGCATATACACAAACACACACACACACACATACAGTTTAGTGAGTGTCCTATGTACTCACTGTCTCTGTCTCTGTCTATCTCCCTCTTGCTCGCTCACTCACTCACTCAATCACTCACTCACCCTGTGTTTACAAACACGCCACTTCTGACAGATGCTACTCCACATTGGCACCCAGGCGGAACGGTTTGACTGCCGGCCTTCAAGGGTCTGTGACAGGCTCTCCAAAATAAGCGCTGAAGCTCCACTGCTCTCCTGTCATCAGCCGTCACAGAACCTGCAGCTCCTGACACCTCCGGACAGGATAATGATTCTGACATACAACACATGCTGACTAGCACAACAAGAATGCAAACAGCGGCCAGTCACAGGCTGCTATGACCTCACTTTGAAATTAGCATTTTCATGTCAACTCTGTTCAAACTGATTTGTATTTGCAAAGTAATATTTAGAATGTAAGTAGCCTGTAATTCATTAAAAACAAAACAAAAAAAACAGACAGCAGTCAAGCTGCCTGGACAAGCTGCATTTATTTACATGTGTAGGACGTTTATAATCAGAGTCAGGAGATGAGTCATGTTCATTTGTAGTTGGTTCTTGTCTTCTGTCTTATTAGCTTATTGCTAATGACAGTCCCAGCAATGTTAGCATATCACCCAGTTAGCCAGCAGGACAATGCACACACACACATACACACATGCACACACACACACACACGTACTCACACACCTCCCCTCTCTCAGGAGGAGCGGGCCTGGATGAACGTATGTGTCTGTGGAGGGCTCCTGATGGGTGCCGACAGCTGGATTGGGTTGGGATTTAGAGACTACAGGGAACTCAGAGAGCTTTATTCATCCCAGAAGTTGCATTTTCTAGACGGCTATCAGAAATTCCCATCAGTCACTGCAGTATGGCTTGAGGCTTCTAAGTACTGAACAAGGAGTGACATGCAGCAACAGACAACAAGGTAGAGACAAAAAGCAGTACTCAAACTCTGTCTATTCTCATAAATCAGTTGCACCTCTATACTCAAACTCTGTCTATACTTAATAAGCAGTTGTCCATATTCAAGCAGTTGTACACTGAAAATTTCTGTAGCAGTTTGTAGTTAACATCACATATGCTTCCATAGACCATGCAGAAATTAAAAGATCTGTACCATACTGTTACTTACATACACACATACATGATGTGTCATTACACACATGTACTGTAAATATATTCTGTTATTCTATGTTTCATTGTGTGTGTATACTGTGTTTGTGTACTGTGTGTGTGTGTGTGTGTGTGTTTGTGTGTGTGTGTGTGTTTTGGAGGGGGCTCCGACTCTCCCAGCTGTCATATCTATCTGGATATTATTGCATTGTCATCAGGATCAAATATGGGCTTTGATCTCTCAGTAGTCTTTCAGTGCCCACTGAGAGAAACCAGCAGGATCAAACACACAGAGCGAGAGAGAGAGAGAGAGAGAGCGAGAGAGAGAGAGAGAGAGAGAGACAGGAGGATCATGGAGGAGGAGAACTAACACACTCACCTGCAGAGCTACGTGAGCATGGCTGTGTGTGTATGTATGTACTGGTATGAGTGTGTGTGTGTGTATACTGGTATGAGTGTCTGTGTATGTATATACTGGTATGAGTGTGTGTATGTATACACTGGTATGAGTGTGTGTGTATGTGTATACTGGTATGAGTGTGTATATGTATATACTGGTATGAGTGTGTGTGTATGTGTGTACTGGTATAAGTGTGTGTGTATGTGTATACTGGTATGAGTGAGTGTGTATGTGTATACTGGTATGAGTGTGTGTGTATGTGTATACTGGTATGAGTGTGTGTGTATGTGTGTACTGGTATGAGTGTGTGTGTATGTGTGTACTGGTATAAGTGTGTGTGTATGTGTATACTGGTATGAGTGAGTGTGTATGTGTATACTGGTATGAGTGTGTGTGTATGTGTATACTGGTATGAGTGTGTGTGTATGTGTGTACTGGTATGAGTGTGTGTGTATGTGTGTACTGGTATGAGTGTGTGTGTATGTGTATACTGGTATGAGTGTGTGTGTATGTGTATACTGGTATGAGTGTGTGTGTATGTGTATACTGGTATGAGTGTGTGTGTATGTGTATACTGGTATGAGTGTGTGTGTATGTGTGTACTGGTATGAGTGTGTGTGTATGTGTGTACTGGTATGAGTGTGTGTGTGCCACACAACATAAAGGGGCTTAGTTCAGGTGCATCTGAAAGAGTGACATCACTACTATGACCACGCACTATGAACATACTGTACATGTCTAAGTGTGTAATATGTGTGTGTGTGTATGTGAATGTGTACACATGCATGAGTTTGTGTATACTGTATGTGTGTATGTGTGTGTGTGTGTGTGCATGTGTGCATGTATAGACTACAGAACCTCCATCGCAGAAAAGGCTCAAAAAAGTCATCAATTCACACAGAGCGATTTGCCCAGAGCGCCCGAAATTGGTAATCATACTTTTTCTTTCTCTCTCTCACAAGCACACACACACACACTCACACACACACAAACCCCTTTCCATGTTCCTTATTTTTCCACATATTTTTGTGCATTTCCTAAAGGAAGGGAAGCAAGATTCCAGGGAATTAGTGTTCTATTTCACTGTGTCTCCAGAGCATTAGTGTATAGATGGGATGATTTTCTCCAAGTACCCTTACTCCCAGACACACACACACACATACACATACACACACACACACACACACACACAAAGCCTGCAGAGATTTTCTCCCTCTCTCTCTTACACATAGAATATGGTTTCAGTGTCTAAATTAGAGTATTTGTGAGTGAGGATGTGAATAAATGTGTGTGTGTGTGTGTGTGTGTGTGTGTGTGTGTGTGTGTGTGTGTGTGCAGGCAGTGCAATGTAAGTGGGTCAGACATACAGACATGAAATTCAATGCATCTTTCCCTGTAAAAACAGGTCTATGTTTTATTTCACACTATCCGTTGAGAAATAAATTAATCAAAGGCATTGGTATGCATGGATACAAATGGTGAATATGGCAATACAAGGAATTGAGACAGAGAGAGAGAGGCAGGGAGAGGGAGAGAGAGAGAGAGGGAGGGAGAGAGAGAGAGGGAGGGAGAGAGAGAGAGAGAAAGAGGGAGGGAAGGAGGTAGAATTGCCACAGACAGACCACACCTTTCATATCCAGGCACTGGGGAGAAGAAGCTCTCGGCCCTAACATCACTCATGATGAGATCTTGAGGAAAGGTTCCTTCCTTGTTCGCTAAATAAGGTTTTTACAGTGATGTATGTGACAGTGACTCTGAGTTGCCCTGTGTTTGTATGTGTGTGTGTGTGTGTGTGTGTGAGAGAGAGTGTGTGTGTGTGTGTGTGTGTGTGTGTGTTTGTGTGCCTGTTTCCCATCTAAAGGTCACATGGGTACAGTGGTATGTATGTGGTTATGCTAATAGAGCCTCTATTCAATTGCAAGTGGAATCTGAGGTGGAGAGCAGAGATGTGAGATAAAGACATTCTCATGCTTACATACAATAACTTACATTAGCACACACACACACACACACACACACACACACACACACACACACACACACACACACAGTATATGGTAAAATATACAGTCTGTAATAGCCTACCGTGGGGACTGGCCCCTCAGGTGCTCTGTGTTCATCTGATGAAATGTGTTTATTATGAGGAAGCTGTGCATGAATATGTGAGAGATTGGCATGTGTATGACTGTGTGCAAGTCTGCAAGTCTGTGTGTGTGTGTGTGTGTGTGTGTATGGGTTTGGAGAGAGAAGATTCCAGGCAAATTTAGGATTCTGCTACTTTGCAGGGAACTTCTCTGCATAAAAGCATTTCACCACCTCAGACACACACACACACACACACACACACACACCTGCATTTGCATCAGTCTTGGATGATGCTCAGTAACCTCAGACCGCACAATCCCTTTCTATCTCTCACCTGTTCACACTTCAGTTCAGTTCTTTCCCTCTCCCTCTCACTTCTACACTGTTACATTCCTACATACACACACACAGTGAGAGACTTAAAAACAAATATACAATAGCTTATTCATTTGATTAGCTGTGTATGCTCATGTCATGACTAGGTTATCATTATTCTAAATCACTGTGTATGTGTGTGCATGTGTGTGTGTGTGTGTGTGTGTAGCCTTTAGTTATTTATTAATGTAACACATCTGTGACTGGTAGCTATAAAAAGAGTGTCTGTTCAAACAGAAACACACACACACACACACACACACACTACATGCATGCACAGTGTAGATGACAGACTTATGTATGTCTTTGAGTACCGACATAGTATGTATCTAGTGAGACACATAAGGCATGTGTAACAGTAATAGTGTGTGTGTCTGTGTGCACGTGTGTGAGTGTGTGTGTGTGTCTGGAGAGGGAGCGAGAGAGGGCAGAGGTGCTGGGTGGAATTTGTATTAAATTCAGCCTTTAAATTGCTTCCAGCCCAGAGCCGTCAAACCACTGTCAAATCTCTCCCTCTCTCTCTCTTTCTCTCTCTGTCCCTCTTTCTCTTGCTTTCCCTCGCACTCTCCTTTATATAAACACACTTAGGAAAATGGGGATTGATCTAAGGTGACCTCTCCTGTGTGAGAAGAGAGTGTGTGTGTGTGTTTATGCGCGTATGTGCTTGTGTGTGTGTCTGTGTTCGTGTGTGTGTGTGTGTGTGTGTGTGTTTGTGCGTGGATGTGCATGTGTACTTGAGAGAGCAAGAGACATGCCATGCTCTGCTTTCCTCTTACCTTACAATCCTCATCTGGGATGTTACAAGTGATTAACTAATTGATTAAATGAAAGAGGAATGTTAGCATTTCTCAAGTGTGTGTGTGTGTGTGTGTGTGTGTGTGTGTGTGTGTGCGTGTGAGTGAGAGAAAGAAAGAGAGCCCCTGCCTTTGTAAAAACAGGAAAGCAAGGGAGTCTCCAAAACAAATCTCTTTAGAAGTTAATTCACAATCATTTGTAAATAAATTGAGTGAAACTCTCTTCCTGACACACAGACACACACACACACACACACACTCACACACACACACACGTGCGTTTCTTCGCTCACACTAGGTTCTGACTCATCTCGAGCTGGACGAGTTTGATGGTTGATTTCAGATCACAAAAACAACCTCTCTCTTCTCCTCTCTCTCCCTCCCTCTCCTCTCCTCCTGTTCTCTTCTCTCTCATTTTGCCCTCACTTCTTTTTCTTTCCCTGTTCCCCTCTTTTTTTTTCTCTTTGTCTGCATCAACCTATCCTTTTCAGTTCTTATTTTCACCTGTTTCCCTACCTGCCTCTTGAGGCCTGTATGAATGAAACACTGGTATTACTGCTGTCTGACATGCGGGGAGGACCTTAGAAGGACACTGATGGACACTGAGGATACTTGAGTATATGTCACTGTGTGTGTATTTTAATTCACTGTACTGTATGTCTGCTTGTGTGTGTGTGTGTGTGTGTGTGTGTGGATATGAGGATCTGACTGAGAGAGAGAAAGAACTGGGGAAGAGAATGAAAGAAAGAGAAAGAGTGGAACGGAGGAGAGATATTAAAACCACATGTTATATGCCTGAGGTGAAGACACAATTTCTCTCTCTCTCACTTACATAAATGCACATGCACACACACACAAACGCACACACATACGTACACACACTTTATGTCTGTCTCAGAACATACAAACACACTAAACAAAGGGAATGTATTCTGTCACTCAAACACCAGACAGGTTTCATCAATGATTTCTCTAGACATCAGTACCCACTGACATGAGTGGCAATACTGAATTCACCTCCACCTCGTCACCGCCTCTCAGTCTGACACACCCACACACAGACACACACACACATACACACAGTTAACAACCCTAACTCCTCCATAACAAAAAAAGTACAATTGTGAAATGTTCCCATATATTTAATTGTGAACTAGAAAAGCACTTGGAGAGCACAGTCCCCTGCCAAAACAATATGGGGTCACTAACACAACACAAATTCCAGATGGTTCCAGATCGCCCCCAAAATGTAATCATCTGTTCTCTGTCCTAATACCCACATTGTCCCAACAGTTATTTTGTACACAGACAGACAAACACATAGAGGGAATATGTGCTGATTTTGCATGTGAAGGCTATGGATAGATGGATATATATATATATAGAGAGAGAGAGATAGATAGATAGATAGATAGATAGATAGATAGATAGATAGATAGATAGATAGATAGATAGATAGATGGATAGACAGATAGATAGATTGATGGATAGACTTTATTGCCACAGGACAGCAGTGGTGGTAACTGGTATTACAGCGGTAGCTCAATGAAAGAAAAAGAAAAAAACAGAAAATCAAAAGGAGTCTATTGTCAGGAATGTTTCTGATGCACCAGCTGATGCTGAGACGTGTTGTTTCATTCATGAGGGATCCACAGAAGCTCAATGAGGTGGCCGTTGTCGTAGGGTAGGCAACATAGCATATGGCTATCTGATTCAACCAGGTCTCAGATTATGAGGGTGAGAGTGTTCATTTAAGCGACCTGTTAGCCTACCCTGCGTTTATCATTCTGCTCTAGGGTGATCTTAGCACACAGCGGAGACCTCCGAAAAATCTACAAAGTTGGTGGATCGGGCCATCCGGGAGGCAGAGTGATGTTATAGCCTGAATCCATAGCATCCACAGTTCACCGTTGCCTTCATAGTTTCCGTTCTCCTTTAAGCTAGCCTATGTGTCTCAAACTAGAAAATTTATGTAAACTCCCAAAACTTGTAAAAAATGAATTAAAAACTAAATCAAAAGTATCCACAAATTAAAAAGCAATATAACACAATGTAAGAACCATCAGAGAGGAGAAAGGACGATGACAAATAGCGAAAAAGTGGGAGAAGTTCACAGTGCCATGACCATATGATTTATCTGTGAAGGAGAATATGAGAGCCGTGACAGCCCAGTGGGCAAAACCATCTCTTTGCAGCCAGGATGTTCAATACTGTGTGTTTCCACCACTGGTGTGACCATTCTTCCAGGCTGCTGGTGTTTTCTTATGCTAGACCAATGCATTCTGGGGCTTGTATGCCTTCAGATGGTGTTTCTGTTGTTTGAGTTAGTGTGAGAATAACTACTGACGACTTCATGTGGAATGGGGGAGAAAGGCGTGCTATCTGACCGCACAAAAGGCCTCCATTCAGTCTCCGAGAGGTTTAGAAACTTCCAGAAACTTCAAGATTCCAGTTTCCATGGTGTGATGAGGAGGTGGAGAGTAGACCAGGAGGGGTGGGGGTGGGGGTGGGGGCGTAGACAGTGGTGCTATGGGAAAACGGTTTGGACAAACTTAATTAGCGTCGGAAAGACTGCATTTACAAAAGGCTTTCAGACAGATAGACAGGTCCTTTAATGTGGCCTGCAAAAGAGATACTCACTCAGACGCCAGCGACGTAGAGAGAGGGAGACAGAGAGAGACAGAGAGAGAGGGAGGGAGAGAGAGCGCTAAAGAGCCAGGAGAGATGAAATGAAAGTGAGAAAAGTGGAGTGAGTGAGTGACCAGCGAAGGACAAAACCACGAAGAGAGGAGTAGGAGGAGAGAAAGAGAAACAGAAAGAGGCAGCGGAAGAGAGTGGTCCACCATATGATGGATGGTAATGGACAAATAAAGAGACAATGAGGGAGGGTAGAAATGTGTGTGTGTGTGTGTGTGTGTGTGTGTGCGTGCGTTTTTGTGTGCCTGTGTCTGTGTCTATGTGTGTGCATGTTTTTGTCTGTAGCTAGCTGCATGAGTGGGTCTTAACCATGCTTCGATTTTTTGCAACCAACAGTGGTAATTTCATTGACCATCACTCACAGTCACTTACAAATAACACACACACACACACACACACACACAGTCAAGCATCCATTCAGACACAGACACTCACATCCATACAAACACACAGGCATGCATACATACACACACACACACACACACACACACACTGATCACCATTCCTTCCTCCTACTCAGGCTCTCCAGCATGAAATCGATTTTTTGACGCTCGTTTTGTTTCGCTGGGAAAAGAGACCGATGTTTTGCCAGGGTAAGAAAAGATCTCGCCAACACACACACACACACACACACACACATACACACACACAAAGAAACACACTAACTGAGTACACACATGAACTGGCATTCCCAAATGGGACATACAGAAATTTCAAACTTTCTCTTTCATAGATAAGTATTCACATTCACACTAATACACCTTCAAATGCATACACACATACACACATAAACACACACACACATTCACTTACACAGTTATTTCATTACCACAATGATTAAAATTGTTGGGATCATTGTAAGGCTTATTTCCTCACATTTTCATTGACAACTTCTCAAACAGCACCAATTCACGTGTCAATACAACACCTTGTTCCTCTTTGTTACTGTCCCATCAGTCCCATCAGAGTGAGCATGTGTGTGTTTGAGAGTGTGTGTGTGTATGTGTGTGTATGTGTGTGTGTGTGTGTGTGTGTGTGTGTTTAGCGGAGGGGTCAGGGAGGGAGGCTCCACTGTGAGAACTGTGACTGTGGAGCCTGCTTGGCCTCAGTAGTAGAACCAAACCCATAGAACCCCTTTCACTCTCCACCCTCTCCTCCCCTCCTCTGCTCTTTATCTCTCCACCATTGTTTCACACCATCCTTGCCTAAAGCACACTTCTCTATAGGTCCATAGCTTTGTGCAGTGCCACTCAGCCTCCTATAAGCGTCTGCTGTCCTCCTGGCCGAGCACTGCACAACTCTCATTAGGCTCTTGTCCCTAAACTACCCACCACACCACTCCTGCCCTCTCTCTCTGTCCCTCTCTCTCTTTCGCTCTCCCTCTCTTTGTGTTGTTCTCTTTATCACACCATCATATTGCCGTTTTATTAATCTGCTGCTCCATCAGTCAGCAGTCTGATGGAAGGATGCATTTGCTCTAATTAAGCGCTAAATTGACAGACACAAGTGGAGCAATAAGGGCCTATTTTTTTGGGAGGAGGGTGGGTGGAGAGGAGGGGGTCGTGCTCTGCTCTCCACAAGATTTTCAACATTCACTCTTCCGCCTCCTCCCCCTCTCTCCCCTTTTTCACCCTTCTTCCAACTCTTCCCTGCTGCCCCCCCCCCCCCAACACACACACACACACACACCACACACACTCCTCGTCGCCCTTCCCCACTCCTCCTCCTCCCCTTCCCCCCAAATCTCTTCCCCCTCTTCTGGAGCTGCCGATGGGAGCGGCCAACACCAAAGCCCCTTTGTACTCATTATCAACGGCTGCTGAGTGACAAACCTCCCTGACACACACACACACACACTTCATCATCATGAATTCATGAATGTTCATACATACATTGCACACACTAAACCTTTAACAGAATACAAAGTGTAGTTCACTTAAACTTCAGCATAGTGGTATAAATGTATAGTGTACCAAGTCAACAATTAAAGGGCAATAAATAAATAAATAAATAAATAACACCTCCTGTGCTTGTGAACACATTCCAATGCACACAGGACTCTTGAGCTTCTGTTTCTGACTGACTGTGCTGATCTGCTCAGACTAAAAGGGGGTCACATGCACACTTTTGAAGTTTGATTTACACACACAGCTGATCTTGTGGCTTCTGTCTTCATAAAAAAAGCCAGCTCACAGATTATCAATGTGTGCATGTGTGTTCTTAACCATAGTCTCATCATTACCCCTGCATTTTTCTCCCACGCTCTCCTGTCACATACACACACACACACACATCAACACACACACACACACACACCTGCCCCATCTGTCTTGTCTTACATACAAGACACACACCACACACACACACACATAGCAATTCTCTCTTGCAAAAACACACACCCTACACATTCCCTGTCTGTGTCTTTCACACACATTCTTGTGTCTTCAGCTGCTTGTGCACCTGTGCGCACGGTAGTCATCACCGTGGTAACTCACACACAGCTGGGTGTGTCACTATCACTCGTCGAAAAGATAGCGAGCTACTGTCCTCTGTCTCCCCCCATCTCTCTCACTGTGTGTGTGTGTCTGTGTGTGTTTGCGTGTGTGTGTGTGTGTACGTTTCGAATATCTGTCCTGAAATGTGGGATGGGTTGTTCTTTTGTTTTATGCTTCAGTGGAAAAGTTCCAAATGACATCATGTGTGTGTGTGTGTGTGTGTGTGTGTGTGTGTGTGTGTTGTTATTTCACTAGTTAGAGGTATAGGGTTGTTTTTGTAGGGCTGGCATACCACTAATAGATCTGGATGTGATTCTGGTCTACATAGACACACATGCACATGTAATACACAACACACAAAAATACACATCGTATACAGGGGTGTGTGATGCTGGCATGCCACGAAAGGTGCTGAATGGATGCAGCTGTTTAGTTTGTATAACACACTCTCACACACACACACACACACACACACAGAGAGAACTGTCCTACAGTTTGTATACAGGTCAACAACAAAACACACTACTGACCCCTATAGGTGCAATCATGTTAGTGCAGGGTGCTGGAGTGCGAAACAAGAGTCTTTGAGCACACAATCACCGACAACGGCCCTTTTTTTGGTGGGGAGTTTGGTGAATCCTCAACACATGTTCATGATCATTATCTGTCCTCCTTCATAAATCGCACAGTCTTTCTCCTGTCTGTACTGCTGCCTCAATCTGCCTGTTAAGTCCGTGTCCCTCTTGTGTTCAGAGAAAAAGAACTGAGTCACATTCACAGGAAGAGAGGGAGAAAAAAAATGGATATTGCAACATTCTTTCTTCAACTCTCACTTCATCTGTTTCTCCACATTGGCTTTGCAAGTTCAGCTGCTTATATCACAGAGTCCCATTAACACACAGCGGAGCGCAGGGCTGGTAGTGGTGAAAGGATTACACACTTTTCTGGTACTAATACTAATTGGGAGCTGACAGGAGTAGTTGTAGCCCTCCAGGTCGCTAGCAGACTGCTATGCAGCTCTGAACCACCTTCAGCCCTCCAGCACACAGAGATAGCGACCGCAAAGGTCCTGAGCTGCTAGGACACAGAGAATGAGCTGATCACAGAACTCCACAAGAGTTCTTCATGAGTCCTTTTGAAACGGATGGTTGCAGTGAGAAGATATTCTTTACGATTTGCAAAGACTTAAAATGCCAGCAAAAAAGCAAAAATAAAAAAAGATGTTGATGAAGGTCTGACTCAAAGATGACACCAAATGCTAATACACACACACACACACATACACACACAGTAAGAACAGTAATAAGAAAAGAGTTAGAATGCCCACTAAAACTGTTTACAAAACTAAAAAAAGGTGCTGCTGAAGATCTGATTCAAAGACACACACACACACACACACACACAGAAATAACACTGATAAGTTAGCAAGGCACTGGGATATACTGTAGCTGCTGTCTCCTTTCTTCCCCCTCTCTTCAACCCATCCCTCTCTCCTCTCCTAATCTCTCCATTCATCTTCTTTACATAAACACTTCTGCAACAGCGAGGTGTTGGAGATGGCTATTTATTTTAGGAGAATAGAATGTTTTCTGTCTCACACTCCCTATTTGTGTGTGTGTGTGTGTGTGTGTGTGTGTGTGTGTGTGTGTGTGTGTGTGTGTGTGTGTGTGTGTGCAAGCGTGTGTGCTAGCGTTTATCCTTAACAGCATATGTGTGTATATTTCAAAAGCCAAATCAAATGTTCTGATGTGATCATTAAATCATTAAACGTTCATTAAAGTCATCTGTGATAGGCATAATATATCCCAACAGATATACACAGAGAGAAGCAGACACTCCCATACAAACTAACTTCTGAATGGAGTGCGTTCCCAGCCCAGGTGTTCCCCGTGAGAGCAGGCCTTGCTAGGCCTTAGGGTTGCAGGCCCAAGTTCGCTTTGGCTCCTGTGTCAATAGGTTATTTCATCAGTTGCTGAACTGGACGCGTCTCGCCACCTCCTTCACAGCGCGCCTGACTCATTTTTCACCAGAACCCCGAACCCTGAACAGCTCCGCTTCTTGGCCTGCTGGATTTGGACGCACTTCGCCGAGCCCTCCCATCCGATGTTTATACATTCCAGCCTCCTGTGCGTCCAACCTGTCACATACGATTCCAGACTATTAACAGCCACCTGAACCTCATTAAGTACAGGCGGGAATGAAAATATTTTTGGCCAGAGGGGTCTTGAGAAACAGGTTTTTAAACCACTACTATAGTAGATGTTTAAAGTCCTATTGGTCTCTCTCTCTCTCTCTGCTTCACTGTTGTTCCCCCTCACCTGGTTTTACCCCCACCTGTCTGGGCTGAGCCAAGCCAAACACACGGTGCGTGTAGAACAAGCTTGTAAAAAACGAGGGACAGAGAAAAGTAAAAAAAAAAGAGGGAGATGTGTGATGGAGAGAGGAAGCCTGTGAAAACATGCAGAGCAGTGGAGCGCAGGGTGAAAGGCCTCATGGGTAATAGCACAAGGTTTTATGGCGTGTGAGGTAATATAAGGGTAAGGCCAGATCAGGGTCTTTGTGTGTGTGTGTGTGTGTGTGTGTGTGTGTGTGTGTGTGTGTTACAGAGAGAAAAGAGCACCTCAGCGAAGCCACTAGAGGAGCTACACTGATATGTGACAACTGCCGGCCAGCACTGAGACACAGCCTCTCAGAGGAGTGTGAGCATGAGAGCAGCCTTACGGACATGCCTCTATGATCACCTACAGCCACAGGTTACACACCAACGAACACACATTGAACTCACCCCAGCACAGACAGACAGACGGATACTAAAGAAAATAAAACACATACGTACAAGCCTACATTACACCAGGCATGTTGATACACAAAACAGCCGCGCAGAGACACTAATTGATTTCTATACATATTTCTCCCTGCCTGTATAATACACAGCCTCACCTAATTATTCTCTCTCTCTCTCTCTTTCTCTGTCTCCTTGAATCCTTCACCAGCCACATGCTTTTCTAGACCTCCAATAAAGAGCCTTAATGCTGTAGCGAGCGGCGGACCTCCCTGTGGCACACCCACACACGCGCTGTTCAGGTGGTTCAGGTGTTCCAGCAGAGGATTGGGTTGCAGGGCATGATGTCATGGGGCTTTTATGGCACACGCAGGCAATGCTGAGAGTGGTACTAGAGGAGTTATTTAAGCAGTCATTGAGTTTATTACACCCCATAAAACAAAATGATCACATGAATTAAACTACAGCAACATTACCCTTTCTATGTAAATAGTTTTAAATCAAACACATGGCAAAAAGTATGTGTGTGTGTGTGTGTGCGCGCGCGTGCGTGTGCGTGTGTGTGTATGTGCATGCGTGTATGTGTGAGTTTGTGCGAGCAAATACGCATGTGTGACTCCATGCATGTGTAGGCTTTCCTGTGTAGTATGTGTATCGGAATTTACTTGAAACTCTGACTTCTGTTGTCAAAAATATTAGGCCTGTTTTTTTCTGATGATGCCAGGATTCAATCAAATACACAAGCATGGCCTATGCACACACACACACACACACACACACACACACAGACACACACACACGCACACAGACAGACACGTTCATGACTTGCGTTTACATACAGTAACAAACACATCAGCAGAAAAGGCTATATATTTCCTAGTACATATGTCGCATCTCTAAAACATGCACACACAATAAACACGCATGCACTATACTGACCAGTGCCATGCTCCTTCAGTTAATAGACACTGTAATACAAATATAAAACAGTCATAATCTATTTTTGGTTCAGGCCTTTACAAAACTAAATATCACTAGTGCCATCTTCTGGTCAAGAGAGAGAGGCACAGACGGAGGAACAAACCTGCATTAAACCACAGTAGAAGCTGAGGCCGATGTTTAGGGCATCTAATAAGGAGAACTTTCCCAGTGATGATGATGATATTCTGACCAAGGTTATAAGCATGCCAATAATGATCATAAATAAAGGAGTGCTTTTGCTCATAAAAATGGCTTGGGAGGATTTTAATACAGGGCCATCAGCTCTCATTGGTAAAAGAGGGATTACTTGCCAAATCTCTGACTGTCCACAAGGACTACAACTGAAGCAATAGGATAGCGCTACAACCAATGAGCAACGTCGGCAAAACAACAAATACGGCATTCTTTGAAACTAATAACTTGCCTTTTTCTGCTCAACTTTCAAAGAAGAGCCCAAGTCTAACTCTTCCAAAGTCCATGCCAAAGCAATTCAAACGACTGTTGTTCTTTGTCCACAGCCATCTTAGTTGTTTTGAACTGTCACAGCCCTGTCATCACCATGCTAAGCCCATCCAGCGACTCTCTACAAAGATAATGGGTTGTGATTGGTACTGCCAAACCTTGGTAGAAGACCTATGGTGCGTGGCTAGACATACCTGTTGAGCAAAACTATTTTCTACCGCTAGAGTGCATCTAGTTTTCTAGACTAGACATTTCTGTGAAACCTTTTCCCCATCATGCCCCCATACCATGAATATAAGGCAACTCACAGTGGCCAGCAAAGACTTGATTGCACACGGTGACAACTTCAGAGAACTGACCATGATACCAAGTGATCACTGCCGTTGCTGTCAGCTCTGTTGCCAATTCAATTCATTTTTGAGTAGTGAGTGACATCCGCTATTGACGTCCATGCTCTTGCCATGCTCTTGTTTACAGAGATGACATTTTCTGAAAGGCCGTTAAGCCTGTTTCCAAACTGTTTCGTTTGCCTAAGATAGGGAATCAATTAAAAATGGGCTTTTAGGAGTGAGCCAACCAGTTCCAGTTTCATTACATTATATTTGATGTTTGTGGGCCTAGGTCTAATTAGGCACCTGTAACTTTACATTTCTCGGCATGAACCTAACACTGACTTCAGTGAAACAAGCTTTGTTTCTATGCAAGGTGCTAGTGGAAATCAGTTGACTGCTGCAGATGTTGATTATGTTTTCTGTTGCATCAGTTTAAATAAATATTCATGAACAACTTAAGCAGAATCTTCACTGGATTATAAGAGAGATGTGTCTTGCAATATACAAATTTTGATATACTTAATATAATGTTAGGCTACTAATATAATGTTTGGCTGCTACATTACTGACAAGCAGACTCAATATGAGCTAAGTTCGCTAACAGGAATCATTCAGGTTAATTATATTTGTGGGATGTTCATTAAATAAAATAAAATCATAAGAAACAGTAAATGACTTTAACTTTATGCTAATTTTATTAATAGCGTTGCAGGGTTTTTGTGGTCCGATACCTGTATTTTTTCCCTATTGGGAACGATATCCGATCCAAATAGCGTATCGGTGCATCCAATTTATACAGAGGACGTCAACAATAACCTTTTAAGGCCCACATGTCTTACTAGTCTGGGATATTTTTAAGTTCCATGTAAAATATGGCCACATGAACTTTATGCCACCTGCTCTAGGCTGGGATACTGCTGCAGTGAACCACTGGGAGGCAGCCGAAGATGTGGACTTGTACAGAAGCATGGGGAGAGCTTCTGTTACAGCATCTAACAACCAGATCTCTCCTATAAATCTGTAGATGACTAAATCTGCAAAATCTTGTGACCCTCATGTGGCTCTGATGAACAAAGTTCATTTTCCTTAAGACACAGGCCAGCAATAAACTCTCCTCTCTCTCTCACACACACACACACTGTGGTGCAAGTTATTCAACAACTAACAGACTTTAGAGACAGTGACTTGTAGCACTTGATACAGTGGAATCTGCATCTGCTTAAAGGGATACAACACCACCAATACACTCATTTTCCACCTCCCCTTGGGATAAACAATTGAGTTTGACCTTCCTCCACTTCATCTAGCTGTTCTCTGAGATTTTCCTAATTAAAATTTGACTCGTCTGTAGCTGCAAAGTGTAAGACAAATAGAAAATGAAACGTGGTGTTTTTCTAAGCTTGTATGGCATGGAACTAAACTCTCATTCCGGCATAGTAATCAAGGAAATTTGCAACCTGACCTGAGATCAGTGTCTTGAACTACTTGTCTTGGACCCATGGAGGGACTATTTTCAGGACCCAATTGTTCAAAACAGTTTAATCTGGATCAAAGTGATCTAGATAGTATGTAAATCCCATGTTTTACAATGGGAAATCAAGTATTACTTTTCAACAATTGGGCCCTGATCGCAGATAGCAAGACATAGGATTTCCAAATCTGGATCACTTTGATCCAGTGTAAACTGTTTTGAAACCTTTGTTTTGAAAAACTGGGCCCAGATGTGGTAGCAAATGTCCTTGATTACTATGCCTGAATGAGAGTACAGTTTCATGTCATATCAGCCTTGAAAATCACCACGTTAGTCCTGCTACGTACAGGAAAACTGCAGTTTTTTTCTGCAGTAATGTAGGAGAAAACTGCAGTAGGCCTACAATGCAGGATTTGTTTTCATAAAGTCTGTGCTAAACATTATTCAACCAATAAAAAAAGAGGCCACATTTGGTACCCTATTGCCAACAGAATCACCTACCCATGCCAACAGAAGTCCTGTGTCCTACGACTTCACACAGTGGCACTGTCAAAATGGACCCACCCAATACCATCATGATCAGTCTCACTCCTTGACTTCAACATTATGTCTGGCTGCAACTACACTGTCCAGACAACCACTATGGTCTGATTACCATATTGGTATTGTTGTGGGACAATATATTGGCATTTTTATGGTGCTCAGATAAAACCATGGACAAGTTGTAGTCTATCATGATAACTACTGATTATACTTGTCCTGCATGACCCCTGGCAGTTGGGTTGCCCCTTGAGCCTTGGTTTCTTCTAGAATAACTACCACGAGTTTTCTTGCCCCTGATGTTCTAGGATGCCCCTTCTTAATGTTTGTAAAGCGCCACGAGACAATTCTATTGTAAACAGCGATGTATATTATTGAATTAAATTTAATTGAATTGAATGTCTGCATATCTATGCATCATAGCCTACAAGCTGTCAGACACTAGCTGTCTAGTTTTAGGCCTTGCCAACAATTTATTGGGGCACTGTGAAGTTTCTGTCGGCCACGACCTACCAATACATCGGTGATGCTCTTCAATAGGAATCTTCTGTAGTGTCCGCTTTTCGTCTTCAGTTTTGCTTCATTCAGCAGGGCTACGGGCAATGCTAACGGTGGAACGGTTTAAAACAACTGTATTTCCCTGCAGGCTTCAATGTTTGTGCGGTTATCATATTTTGAGAATAAAGTCTGCAATTTTGTCTTTTAAATTGTACAAAATTTCATCGCACTAAATGAATAAAGCAGGCCGGAAAAAAACAAAGCTGACTGACACGCGTTCTCATCGTGCTGTGGATAGGGCTAAGTAAAGCAAGCTTGAATTGAATTAGCTCTAATGAATGTCATATGTCTGATCGTGTATGGCGCGCTTTCCATCGGGACAAAGCTGCGCGTTGTCAGTGTTGCTATGGGAACTTTCTCTGAGAGCAGTACTGTGAAGATTTTTACAGGAGCACGAAGGAGTAAACAACCTCAGTCAGGTGACAGTCCCACTGACCCTGCCATTTGGATCACGAATATTATTCATAGCGTTGTGTTTTATGGTAGGCATTGTCCATTTGGGTAGAGTCGTATAGTATTAAGGCTTAAATCGTATTTGAAGTATATTGTGGTCTATGTAGTTTGTCAGTTCAGTTTATGGCAAAAGACAGGCTTGATCACTTGAGCGCGCTTCGCTCCGCCAGATGGGAACCGCCTCGCGCGCACAGATGGCACACAGTTCCACTATCGTATAACCTTACTGCGCATGCTCCAATGACCCTAACGTGAACAGTCTTCAGCTGGAAGAAATCTGGCCAGGTAGGTCCACTTTCCTTCTTACCGACGTGCAGGGGAGCACACTGTAATTCACACGCAGAGGCATGCATGGAAAAAAATGTAAATGTAGTTAGCTGAGAGCTACATTTGCTGTCGTGTGTGCATGTATATTCGGAAAGCTGTTGTGTAGTTTTGCCAACATCTGACCGAAATAAGGTTGCCCAGTGAATCTGTTGGCTAACGTTAGGTTAGCTTGCTAACGGAGGAGCTATATCTGTCACGAGCTTAAGCTATAAAACTAACAAGCCTCTTTGGCTACTAATGTGGGCAGCCCATGACACTTTTCGGTTCGGTTTTCAGTGACAACTATCAGGTGTAAGCTAGCAGCCCAACCCCATTCATTGCTGCTGATGCATAACGACAGGGCTTTCACCGAAAGACATCCACAACCCATTCTGTAGTCTCGCTGTCACATCATCAGTGGTGTGTCGTTACAGGTAATGAGCAAATAAATAAATCTAATTCACAGTTTCTCATAACACAGATACATTTGTCTGTGTTCAGTACGTTAGCAGTTGAGGAAGCTAACATTAGACCACAATAGTTGCCACTGACACTGACGATATGCGAGGTACGTTAGGCTCTCCCTGCCATGATAATGCTTTAGTTAATTACGTACACTCCAAACTTACTACCCACTTGGTTATACAATTTTACTCACTCGGCAGTCACTTCAATTCTTTTAAGAAGCGTAAAATTGTAAAGTATGAGCAAATGCTGTGTTTGAAACATGCGGGAAGTGACTTGTTTTGGAAAGGAACGAAACAAGCGCGTCCTTTTACAGGCAAACCACCGCCCCCTCGGTAAGAGGCTTAGGCCTAGGGTCTTTTCAGTTGCTCTGTGAGAATGGGATCAGGATGGATGTTCAGGACGTTATATGTCACGACATTTGCATGTAACGCCAAAGTCTTCATTTCCTATGTAGGTTGTTCCCCTGCTTGTGCATAATGTTAATGGTGAAAATTGTGTGTTTCTCAAAATCCTCTATAGAATCATGTAATTCCTGAAGCAGTATTTTGATCTTAAACTGAAGCCTCCAATAACAATTTGGATTTTTAGTTCTTTTTAGAAGGATCTAATGAGCCTTATGTTGAAGTTTAAGCTCAGCATTCATGGAAACATGGTGAGGGAAGCGTGGTATGAAGGGGTCAGGGAGAGGAGGGATGGAGGGAGAGAGAGTTTCCTGTCCGTAAAAAATCTAATTACTATAATTGCCTAATGCTGTTTTACTGTAGCCAGCTTGTCACAAGCAATTGCTGCACTGATACACACAGCTCAACCACACAAACATACTCACTGTCACCTGCCCTGATACACACAGCTCAAACACACAAACATACTCACTGTTACACACAAATTTCCATGCCATCACACTCACAGGGTCGCGTACAATAGACACTCACTCACAGTTCAGAACAGTTATCGTCAAGGAATAACACACATCGCATATATATTGTATTGAGATCATGAGTTTATTATTGTCCAGTTAAATGCTGTTGGTCATTAATACTCTATTTTTGTGCGGAAAACAATGTTTGGTTCATTTCCCTTCCATTTGACCATGGAACACTGTTCCATTCAGAATTAGTAGGTTCTACTTAGCACTTAGCTAACTCTAGATACCTGCTTTTGAATAACAGGAAAGTTTCTCCTCCCTGAAATGCCCTCAGAATCATCTAGTGTCATGGAGGCGACCTGACGTCCGCTGTATTTCCAACCCCATGGGTCTAACTAATTTGTCCTCTTTATCTCCCTACTTTCTCCAGTGATACTATGGGTGGCTAGCTGTTGCTTCCCTCTCCTCTTTCACTTGCCGAGTGGCTGCAATCTGTGCAAAGCTCCAGCCCTGTATCTGTCAGCCCTGGTGACCTAAGCCTCTAGCCATGGCAGAGGAGGACTATGGCCGTTACGTGGACTGGACCCAGATGGGCGAGGGGGCGGCAGCAGCTAGTGCCAGTCCGGTGAAAGGTGACGGTAAGGTGGAGCCGCGGGAGCTGAAGTCGCAGGCGCGTGCGGGCATCTGGGCCAAGAGCCACAAACAGCGGGCACTGGTCTACCAGCAGCTGGTGCGCGCCATCCCCTGCCGAACCGTCACGCCCGACGCAGAGGTCTACCGTGACCTGATGGGCGACGGCGGAGGCAAGCGCCAGTCCTCCTCGCTCCCTCTCCCGGACTTTGTGGATGGCAGCATGGTGCCACACTACTGCCTAAAAGCTGAGGCAATAGGCGCAGCGCATGCGGTCATCTCCTGCGTGGCGTCTCAGTTCCCCGACATCTCCCACTGCCCTGCGCTGCCCGCGGTGGTGGCGCTGCTGCTGCACTTCAGCCCGGACGAGGCGAGCTGCTTCGAGGCAGTCAGCCGCATGCTGGCCTGCAACGAGCCGGGCCGCCGCCTCCTGGATCAGACCTTCCTGGCTTACGAGTCATCCTGCATGACCTTTGGTGACCTGGCGCACAAATACTGCCCGGTGGCGCACAAGCTGGTGGTGGCCACGGCCACCGACGTCCTGGAGGTGTACTCGGACTGGCAGCGCTGGGTGCTTGGCGACCTGCCCTTCTCTCACGCGGCACGCGTGCTGGACGTATACCTGGTGGAGGGCTACAAGGTGCTCTACCGCGTGGCGCTGGCCCTGCTCAAGTTCTACCGCAAGCAGAAAACGGCGTCAGCAGGCTCCGGCAAGCAGCCCCCCGTCCAGCAGGAGTCATCCATCATCAGGGCCGAAATCCAGACCTTCGTCAAGGGAATTGGCTCCAGTGTCACCCCTGACAAGCTGCTGGAGAAGGCCTTCTCCATCCGCCTGTTCAGCCGCAAAGAGATCACGCTGCTCCAGCTCACCAATGAGAAGTCCCTGCAGCAGAAGGGCATCACAGTCAAACAAAAACGGTACTTGGAGCCATGGATAACAAATCAGGAGCAGTAATGCCTTTTTAATAAGTTTGATTAGTTTGACGTGGAACAAAATTAAATGTTATTTGACACATTCATTGAAGATGTCAGTGAGTTGAATTTAGCCATTTAATCTCAGCACATTGTTGCTTGCATTCCTTCCTTGGTTTCTCTTCCTGTTTTTCTTATGTGTATTTTTGGGTTCTTGTTTTGGGGAATGTGTACACACCATTTCGCACTTCATTTAACTTCTCCTGATGTGCATCTGAGTTGAGTGAGTGTGTGTGTGTGTGTGTGTGTGTTGTGTGTGTGTGTGTGTGTGTGTCAGTCAGTTTGAGCAGTGAGAAAGGCAAGGAAGCATCTGTCTCTTTTCACAGCTGTTTGGTGTTTCTCATTATTTCTCCATTGCTTTCTTTTTTCCCCCCACCCTCCTGTTCTCCATCCTGTTTTCCATCCTGCACTCGTCTTTTTGCTCGTGCGCTCTGCTCTTTCAGGAGGTAGGTACTGTCCTGCTGCTCTTGAGACTAGTGTGCTGTGCAGATACACAAAAAACATTTGTTGTGTCTTGATAGTGCAGTGTCATGTCATGAGCGTCATATACATTCAAGTGCTGCACGTCATTGGTTTAACTTGTCTTTTTCTCTGACTTTTTCATCCTTGCACTCCCCATATACCCAATGCAATATCTGCCCCTTCACCTCCACTAACTTCCTCATGCTTTCTTTTTTCTGTTTCCTTCCCTTGGCCTTGCTTCCTCCCAGGCGGAATGTGCAGCTAGCAGTGAATGCGGACAACTTCTCCTCGGAGATTGTCAGTGCCAAGGAGATGAGGGACATCTGGTCTTGGATCCCTGAGCGCTTCGCCCTGTGCCAGCCAGAACTGCTCTTCACCACCTCCACGCACGGCTGCAGCCTCAACAGGTCTGTCAGCTACACTCTTCTCACACTGCACATATGCACAACACAACACTCACAGGCTCCCTATAATACACCACTGCATTTAAAACCAAAACCCACCTCAGACATGCCAGCTAGTGTGAGGCCCTGGTGGCATTGTGCCAGTGGCCCAATTTTATGCAAGGTTTTTTTTTGTGCGAGTATTCTGTTCCATCCTTTCTGAGTCCTTTCCTAAAGTCGATATCAGCTTGGCCATTTGTGGCACTGTGGAAGAGTGTCGGTGCCCTCGTGGCCTTGTGCAGACAAACAGCCAGGAAGTTACAGTGTCGCTGAACTTCACTGCATACCAGACATGACTGTGTAAATTGGCAAATGATTTAGGTTAGGTTAGCGGAGTCATCTGCTTTCTGAGACTTTCTGTTCAAACTGGTATCCTGAGAGTCAGGTCACTTTCACCAAAATCCTGCTTCCTGAGAACTAAGGCTGCATACATGTGGGTGAAGAGTCTGACTTTAGAGCCAACATTCAGCATACGTCAGCTAGTTCAGTTGTTCAGCAGTCAAAGGGCAGCTAAAACACACACACACACACACAAGCACATAAGGGGTTGTAAAGTTCCACTTCAGGTCAGGAAATGTGAACGTGAAAAATGTTAAAAGGTGTGTCCTTTCCTCCATAACCAGACATTTTTGTTTTTCCACTGTTTGGCAGGTTGGCACAGTTGTGTTGTGTGAGTCTACAGACCATGGAGTCCTTTTCCCTCAATCTCTTAGTCCCCCTAGTTGATCAGTTATCTCTATTACCAGAACAAAACAATCATCTATCATGAGCCCTGAGAGCAACTGAAGAAAACACACGCAAATGGATAATTCACTCACAAATTATGAAATTGATCAGTTTAATACACACACACTGTATTTTACCAGAATGGATTAGAGAAATGCACTGTAATTACAGTGACAAGTGTACCTGAGCACCTTTACAAATACAACAACAGTAATGCAGGGCGTTTTCATAATGTGTCCCAAGTGATATCAAATTGAAGATATTTTCCTTCTTTGTTTTGTCTATTTGCATGTGTTTTTTGTGGTAGTTTTTTGACCTCTCAGGCTTTCTGTAGTCACTTGTCCTTCTGTCCCCCCAATCATAAGTTGTTTCCAATAACAACATTCAATTGTGTAATTGATGAAAATATTGACGTGGAATCAAAACACTAATCTTTGTGTAAATAAAGAAAGAGTCGAATAGTCTATAGAACAGCATTCATTGTAATTGTACTCACACACTGCTGCTTTGAGCCAAACAGTCTCCTTGCCTCCCTCATATGATCATGTGTGTCCACCTGCTGTAAACTGTGGAATTAAGATTAGTCAATTTGACTGAGAACAAAAGCACTTAAACTGAGGGGCTAATCCAAGTGGAGATTACCAGTTATCTCAAATGATCTCACTAGGCCAAGATTCCTGTGTGTTTACATGTGTATGGTGTGTGTGTGTGTGTGTGTGTATGTGTGTGTGTGTTAGAGCGATACCTAAGTATTGGTGTGGTGTTTGTGCAGGTTCTACTCCCACTGTGAAGGCCATGAGCCCACCCTGCTCCTGCTGCGCACCACAGATAGAGAGGTAAGGAGTCATTGTCACTGCCCACCTCAGCCCCTCCAGGTGTGCTCATCACTCAGGTGTGCTCATCACTCAGGTGTACTCATCTGAGCAGTGAGTGAGCAATGTACATATGCCTGAAAACACTGGAAAATGCCATGATGTGTAGCCAGTGTAGCATTTGGTACATATTTTATAGTCTCATACATAACATGCCGGTAGTAGTATGGGTATTGTATTCAAAGAAGGTTTGAGAGAATCTGTGGCATGTGCTGTATTTCCAGATCATTAATAGGGATCTGGAAATACAGCACATCTGAGGCCATCTGAGTCCATATTCATTGTTGGACTCAGATGGCCTGGCAGACTCACTAGTTTGGGGTTTCTGTCCAACTCTGCCACATGTTTAGAGAGCAGAAGTGGGAAAGTGTGTTTTCCCATTAGTTGTGTTCTTTAACTGGACACGGTCACAATCAATGGAGGGGTTGTATACAGGAGCAGGATTAAGCATTGATCCATATAGATCGTTTATCATTTGTCGTTTGCATTTGCAGGGTGCAAGGTTAGAACACACCTACATTTACTCTGCAATTCAGACCCTGTTTGTCAAGTGCATGTATTTAAAAAGTTGCTGAGAAATTAGCCTTTCAGTGTGGTTAGTTATATCTACTGTTTTTTGTTGAATTTGCATAAATTATCGCAATGTGATGAATATCATGTATCATAATCATGATGATGACCTATATTGCACTGTCCTAATCAAGGTAACAGTTTTGAAATAGTAACATATTAGTACATTTATACTTATCTCCGCACACTGCATCTGCATCTGCGTCAGGGCCTCATTACTACCTTGAACGTGCAGTACTCACGATATACACACGCCATGTTGTTCATTATCCCTTACGTATTTGATGTGAATAAACCTCTTTCCATTAACCTACACATTACATCATCCATGTCCACGACCTCCCAGTAAGTAAATTAGTGTTATTAGTACTGCAGTCAAAAAATCTAATTAATCACAATAGAAATGTTAAGTTAATCACGATTAAGTAAGTGATAACATTCTGTGAGGCAGTCATTATCATGGAACAACTCCTGACAGAGTGATGGAAGCCCAACGTCTGCAGAGTGCTGTTGCGTACGCCCAGTTCATTATTCCCCTATATCAGGACACCTCGAAGACCGTTATCCCGCTTATCACCCAGTTGCCAGAATAATTTTAATATTTATGTAATTATTTTCTTTAAGCAGTAATCTGCAAAAAAAACGGCTGGTTTGAAGCTTTGCATCAGACCGTGGAACATTGGAATATCCCACTGAAGTGAGTGGAGCATTCTTCAGCATTATAAACAGCCGTGTAGTAGTCACAATAAATCACACATTAAAGTTCCAGAGTTCTCCTTTATTTTAGTGAAGAAAGAATGTCACACATGCCCCTGGTTAGCGGAGGTTTTTGCTCGGTCCCACTTGCTTCAAATCTACTGTGGTTTGGCCTTTTCCTTGTTGTCTCATTCATTTTATAAATGCCATATTATGAAGCATCTGCAGCCCTCATTGTGTTGCTTGTATTTAGTATCAGTGATCTTTGGCATTGCCTTGTTGGCGTCGTTTTGCTGTTACTGTTTTGCGTCGAGTGTGTCTGCGTTCGCATAGCACACTTCACCAAATTGCTTTTAAGTGGAACCATCTACCCTTCAACCACGCATTCAAATCTAGCAAATTCCTTTGTCATGCTTAATTTGGTTAACATTATTGTTAAAAAAAGACACTGCCTATTTCAACAATCTTGTTGTAGCAAAAAATATATCAGAGCTATTTTCTAATCTAAGGTTTCTGGGCAGTCAGTTTATGTTTTGTTAAGAAGCAAACTTCTCATGACTGCCTACAGAGTACTGACTGGTAATGAAGCGCTGAATTTAAAACATTATTGAAAGATAGGCACAGTACAATCGAGAAATCCTGCCACTGAATTCAAAACAATGTCACATGCGTTAACGCATTAACGTTGATGGCAGTAGTTATTAGACAGGCGTCTGCACATTTCAAGGCTTTCTGTTCCCATTGAAATAGTGCATGTGGGTGGAGCCAATGCTCAGTGTGGCTACTGCTCTGGCTCTGGCGCTGGGCTTTAGCCCTTTGCTGGCATCTTGTTTGTGTGTGTGTGTCCTAGCCTCTGTCTAGCCTGAGAGGCTCCATCTTTGAGAGCGCTCCTATTTTGGCTCAGCCCCACATACCAGTCCGCCGAAGAGGGCTGGAGGGTAATTCAGTTATGGCCTGTTGTTGTGCATGCCACTGATGGAGTAATGGGCCTATTTCACAACAGCCATTTTTCCAAGAAGTCGCAGGATAAGTACAGGTTTTTATTGATGACATTCAGTAAGGATCTTATTCTGCCACGCTACACATTAACATCTGTGCTTACCCTGCGACTTCTTGGAAAAATGGCTGCTGTGAAAGGGGCTCATCACATGCTGACCTGTGGCCTCCAAAGGTCTCAGTGCTAACTTCAGCTCTCAAACAGATATATGTCTAGTTATCTCTTGAGTAGCCGCATGACCTGACTGACTGGTGAAGAGAGGAAACTATTTCCAAACAAAACGAGCAAAACAAGCGGCAGGTGCTAAAAGATCATTTCCAAGCCATAGCGTTTCTCCTGGCCAAACATCCTAAAGACCCATGTTCATTCACATGTGTAGGAGACAGAGGCACAAAGCACTTTTGCTATTCACTCTAGCTGTAGAATATCATTGTGAAAGCAAGTCGACAGCTTGGCCACTTGCTCTTTTGTCCAGGTGTGTGGAGCATTCCTGTCCACTGACTGGGAGGAGCGCAAGAGAGGGGGCAATAAGCTCAGCTTCTTTGGCACAGGAGAGTGTTTTGTCTTCAGGGTAAGTACAAGCCCAGTGCAAATAATGATGTTTTGTCTCCCTCCATGCCTTTTTCAGGTATTCACCAATCTGGCAGTATTACTTGCAGATGTCTGCTAAGTACGACACAGGCATACTATTTGTGCTCAAATGTGAAGGAGAATGTGTTGATGCTAACTTGGCAGCAGGTGGCGCCATTTCTCATGCATTTTCATTCTGAAATTGTAGGGTCATTGTGGTTTCTAACACTGTAATGGAAAGGCAACTTGATACCACATTACAGTATTTTCAGAATTCTGACAAGTTATGTAAAATGTTTTAGATGTAGTAACAGTAACAACATTAGTTAACAAAACTGAAGAAATATGTATGCTGTGAGTCATTGGCATCACATAAACATAGTTCGATACACATATCATATTTTCCAAGTGTGTGTGTGTGTGTGTGAGAGAGTGTGAGTGTGGGAGAGAGAGGGGGGGGGCGTTTGTATATATGTAGGTCATGAATACGTGTCGGTATCCAAGAGAGAGGAATCTTCTGGTGCAATTGGATCTCCTGTGTACTAATTTACCTGAGCAGCCGCTATCTGACACCTTACGCTTGACACAGAAAAATATACTCTCTCTCTTGCACAAACACACACAGACACATGCACGCACACAACTTATATTCACAGGACAGAGGTCATGTTATAATGCCTGTAAGCTTTGGTGGTAAAACCGGTTTGAACTTACATGGTCCTTCTAAGCTAATCATTTCATTTGTGACAGTCTCTCTTTAATTGCTGCTGTTGTTGCTGTGTGTGCGTGTGTGTAGATGAAGCCAGAGATGGAGCGCTATGAGTGGATAGTGATCAAACACCCAGAGCTGGCCGGTCAGTCACAGAGTTTGGACCTGCTAGACGAGGACCAGCCCAACAATGATGCCAACTCCAACGCCGATGGTAACACCCTTCCCGTTGACTCTGGTGGCCCCAACCCCACAGACCGCCTCTCTCCATTCCTCTCGGCCAAACACTTTCATCTCAACTCCAGGAACACCTCCATGTTCATGGCTGGGAACTTTGACTCCATCATCATTGGTGAGTGGGATAATAGGAGCTCTTACAGAGTCTATAAGGCCTCATCAAATATTGGCTACTGGGGGCGCCCTTTGACCACCACAATTGAAGTAGAATTGCTTTGTGCTATTTGACATCACATGTAGGCTTTGTTCTAATTCGCCCGTGTTTTAGTGGCTATTTCTAAGTTCATGATTTTCATATGAAGGAAGGCACAACCATGCCATCACCAGGAGAAATGGAGCGCTGTTTTCTGATTGTCCAGCAGGGTGTATGTCAATTCCATATAACGCACACCTATGAAGTAGATCCAGTGAAATTCTAATCACCGTTCTATGTGAAGGCTCTTTTGAATGGTAACTAGAACAACCATAGTAAACCACAGTTGATCTTGTCAGCAACAGTGGAATCAGGTGTCACTAGTGGGAATCACCCCTGAAAAGAAAGGAGTGCAGCAAGTGCACAGGTTTCTTTATAACTGAGCTCTACGCTTTTGTATGTTTTAAAATCAACATATATTCCTTACACACATCAGTTGCAGCCGGGTAATAAGCGGGATAGTGGCCTTCAAGGTGTGCTCTTATATGGAATTAATGAACCTGGTGGAGAAAACTCCACTCTGTTTCACAGTATGCCCCTGTCTCGTTTATTAACTCTGTATAACAGCACATCTCGTCGGCTGTTGTACCTCACATGGCTCTTTGGTCATGCACAACCTCTTCTAATTCATCAAAGCCAAGGCAAAAATGTTTTTCTATTCTATGTCTCTTTTAAGGTAAAGCTACTGTTTTAGCAGTGTTACCAGCCAGTCCCATGACCAGTAACTAATGTTCTGATTCGATGATCGTAACAAGTTATCCACTGCTGAGAATATTACTTAGTTACCAATATTACTGAAGTTGCCCTGTGCATCAACACTTTTAGTTTAGTAGCTCCTTCCAGCAGTACCATTAATGCTGATTTTCCCCAACAGGTGGGGGTGAGGGGAATGCGCTCTACATTGATGCTGAGCTGAACCATGGACGCTCGGGGCGCTGCACCACCTTTGACAACCCCCCACTCTGCGCCGAGAGCTTCCAGGTGGCACTGCTGGAGGTGTGGGGCTTCCAGGATTCCATGGCCGACTGACCACATGTCCATACACACATCACATCCACGCTCACACTCACAGATGAATCTGAAGATGGGTTGTGGGTTGTGCTGCCTGTGTCGATGAGATATATATATACTTTTTTTTTTTTTTGTCTGGTCTTTGGAAGTGTAAGCATTATAGTCTTTGCTTCCAGCCAATCCATCCAATAGCAACAAAATCTATATCAGTGTTTTATGTTACTTTTTTATTTATTGAAGGAAATGAGCTGTGTAATCATATTATTTACATTATCATTATTGAAGCATTTTTAAAATCTTTTCTGTTGTCACAGGGGACACACTGGCCTTACTGCTTATGGGAAGAACTTATGGAAGAAAGTTTGTTTAGCCTTCTGATTCATTCCATACCAGTCTATAGGCAGGGGCTTGATAACACTTTACCTACATTGACATTGGCCTGCTGACTTATTCCATATCAGTCTATAGGCAGTCTGTAGACACTTTACCATATTGATGCTGTGTCACCACCATATGGTGCAACTGCATTTCCCTTCCCCTTTCCTAGAAGGAAAGACAGTAAGGCAAGTGTGTAGACTCTGTAGGCAGAGCAGAGAGGAGTGTAACAGCGCTTAGTGATCACATATCTTCCTTATCATCATATTAAGGAATCCGTCCTGTAACCTCAGTGTCGGACATATTGTAGCAGCCTTCCCTGATCTCCAGAGTGCTCATGCAGCATTCACTTTTGTTGGGAGAGAATCGATATTTGTCTTGATTCTTCTCTGTTTCAGAATGTCAATCTAATAAGCTTCACTTTTTCTGCCAGCTATTTACAAATGGGTTCTCAAAAATGGGAAGGTGTTCTCTGAAATGTTCCTGTTGTTCTTATCGTTCCCGTCGTATTGTGGTGGTTGGTATCAAATGATCAACATAATGCAAGGTCGCTTCACAATGACTTTTGAAACTCATGCCGTCCAATTTGGTAATGACACAAATGACACCAGTCGTGGTGCTCCCTTGTTGATTGCAGTCTTAAAACTCACTCTGACATGTTTCAACCAAGTGTTCTGTTGTTAGAAGGTGTTACGTGCTTCCTTTTAGCACAACAATGACAAAAATCAGTTCACAAATCAGCGAGTTAGCATGCTAATATTTTAAGCACCTACACACCTTAGCTATTGGGGGCATTTTCTAATATGTTTCATTGTTATCACAAATGAAGGTACATAAAGCCCTCTAACAAAACCTTTGGTGGCAATGTGTCAGGGCTCTCTGTTAAATATAAAATAGCTATGTTGGTTCTTTCCATATATCATATTTTACCTGTCTCTCGTTTCACCTGAGTTTAAGATTGTGAGTTGTAGGTGAAGAGGGCTTCTGCTGGAGAGACAGACCGTAAGCAGGTCTCTTATTATCTCCCTGTATGCCCCAGTTTGCTCCATCCAGCTTTTCTCTTATGTGCATATCAGCCCAGCCAGTGTTGCACATTCTGCCAGTGGTGACTGGCCGCCAAAAGGCCATTGTTTTTATATTTTTGCTTCTCATTTTTACAGCTATGCCTGGCTGGCTGTTATAAGTTCTCTGTACATAGTCTTGTTATCATAATGTCTTGTTAACATAATAAAGCTCCTGTGTGTGAGGCTGTCCATCAGGTGTGTGTGTGTGTGTGTGTGTGTGAGCGTGTGAGTGTATGGATGGTGTTGTGGCAGGTGTTGTCATATGTATGTGTTTATTTGGTAACAGGAATATGGATTAAAAGAACAAAAGGCAAAAAAATAATGGGGTCTCTTGTGAAACCTACAGCCGAGCACTAAATCCCCTCTCTCCCTCTCTCTATTCAAACAGACAGAGTGCTGTTGAAAATTTGTCCTGTGATTCAGACTAGCACAGAATTCTCTGTGTGGTTGTGACCTGTGGATTTTACGTATTAGATGGATTTTTAATTTGTTGTGCAGCACTGTGACTAGTTCCTGTACTGCCCTCTCCTTTGTGAAAGCCGTCCTGTAAAATAATGCAGTTCTCAGAGAACCTCTTCACTCTTCATGGTGTTGGTGTTGGAGCCGAATGTGGTGTGAACTCAGATTTTGCTGTGTGTGTATGTGTGGTTGTGGTCAGAATGATTAAAACCATCTGCCATCTGCACTGTGTATTTGTGTGTGATTCTGTAGTACAGTGTTAACAATATTGCGTTGTAATACACCCCTGTCGTACATGCAGTAAAATATCTAATCAAAGATGAAATTGTGTGCTTGCCATTTTTATTTGAGAAATTCTAATTGTATAAATTGTCTTAGATGGGCCATACTGTTTGCTGAACTGTCCAGCTGTAACGCCATAATGGAATCTGACAGTCATCACACAGTGCTTTACAAATTAGTTTGAAAGTAACATCCAGCTTTGCGTGTGACATCATTCGCCCCGCCCACTTTGCAGGCTACGTAAACATCGGAATAATGAGCAACAGAGGGCGTCAAATCCTCTTAAGGACTGATAACATGGGTTATTGAAGCCGTCCGTTTTGCCTTATCTTTATCACTGTCGTGATAGCCATCCTACTACTTGTTCTGATCGGTTTACGCTGTCCCAAAAACTCTTGGAATTGGATGCCTACGTGCCTATGCTGTATGATCCAATTCCTTCTTTTGGGTCGAATAGACAGAGGATTTACCATAAAGCGCATGGCCTATAGTAGATCTTGTGATCCTGACTAAAACATTACTCACTCTTCTCAGCAGTTAAGCAAATTATGGTGTTAATCTTTCCGCTGACTTTAGATGATGCTTTAAAAAATGTGCATTGATGGGGCTCCTTGCTTTCCTTGCCCTCAGTTGGACATAGTCAAGATGGGTAGCATTTGTGACCACAGGTGTGTAGGATGATTAGTGAAGAGATATTCCACACTAATCACCCATCCGTCCAACCTATTTGTGTGAGTGTGAGAAGGCCGTGAAATTGCTCGATATCCAGACATGCTTTAAGATGCTTAAGTGTTTAACCCTGTGTGTCTCGGGTAAGATTAGGATAGGATCAGGAATGGCCTCTCAATGGTTATAAAAAGGCTACTACACACGAACAGTAGGTCCATTCTACACAAGGACGATTGTCAGCCCACTAAAATATATGATGATATAGCATATTTGGCACATACTTGAATCTGCCTGCCTCTCCCAGGCTGTCTCGCTATTTTTAGTTACTTCAGTTCAGGTTCAGAGGGCCTTCAAACAATAGTCCAAGTCTATTCCAGTATCCCATTCAAGGAATCCATAACAAGGACGGGATTTGGTCAAAGCGTGAACATCATATTGCACAACTGCTTTCTCATGTAGTCTCCCGGGTGGGGGGAGGGGGGCATGTGACGTCTTCAAAATGACCTTCACGTGTTCTCCGAATACGCAGGCTATGGTAAAGCCAGTGTAAAAGCAATTGCTTTGGTCCGCCTCTGAGAAAGTCATGGAAACCCAGTGATGCTGCTACTAGTGCTGATGCAGGTTTCAGTGAGATGACCTCCCTACTAAACTGGAGGTTGGGGGATGCGGTCCCTGCTGTGACTCACATACATCGTCTCTCTCTCTCTCTCTCTCTCTCTCCATGCTCAAAGCAGTGCAGCGGGAATCTCCTCACCCTCCCCCAACGCACGAACCCCTTGCACGCGCTTCTCATACAGTAGCCTACCATTCAATGTATGTGAACGACGCATTCAGTCTTAATAGCGTGACCAAAGAGCTGATGTTCTTTGCAGTCATATGCGTTTTGTTTAAGTGTAGGACCAATTCATTAATGCATGTATCAATATCAGATCAAATAGCTTTCACTAAGTCATATTGAAAAAATGATGTATAGGCTATTAAAATTATTATATATTATATCTATAACTCCCTTAAGGATCGAATAGTACAATTCAAGACTGATATTTCAGATGTCCACACCCTCACAGTCATCCTATCATTTTATTCTAACAAGGAAATGCTATAATATCAAAGGGAAAGCCTGCAGCGGAGTGGACCAAACTCTGCAAATATGGGGGATGACCTTCAACAAGTAAAGTGGATGGAGAAAAGCAAGGTTGATACTAAATGCGACTACGAAGCCATTGTTGTATATCACAGTACTTATTAATCTAATTTTCTTTGTAACTGTGGTCAATTTGCGTTGCTCTCCCCTCAAAATATTTTTGCACACCCCCACTAAGCATCGATTGGTTAAGTCCTTATTGCTTGTCAGGTGATATTTTCCCCTTCGCCATTTTGTGCTGCTGCGCCGGGATCTAACAGGAAAATCGTGACTAGTGCTCATCTACTGCTGTTTGGGTGGCCTGTCAACGTTTTCCTGCTCGAAAATTTACGCATCAAGGTCGTGGCCTTTCGTAGTTGAAAGAATCCATTTAGGGACTCTTGCCTTTAAGTATTTTTATATTAATTTGTACTGTGTGAGAAAGAATGTCGTCCGGCAGCCCCGAATACTCCCCGTTCTTCGCTGTGATGGGCGCATCAGCAGCAATGGTTTTTAGTGGTACGTGTACAAATTTGATTGGTGATAACCTTGTCATTATCCATTTTATTGAGTGTATTTGTTATACATTCATATCTGTTGTTGTAATTTTAACGTTGTATTGTAAATTGGTAGCTTGCTAACGCTATCTTCGTCAGGTAATGCCAACGTCAACTCAATACGCGTTGGCAAGCTAACGATAGCTTATAGCTATCGAGATCACCTGAGCTTGCTACGCTAGGTAGCAGTAGCGATCTAAACAACCAGATTGCTCGGCTATATATCTAGCTTGAGATTGTATTTATTCGTTTGATACTGTTGAATTTAAGTCTTTGAATCATATCGTCAGTGATTGCAACAGGAAACAGTCTTGGGGAGCAGCTTTTTATGAATGCCTGCAGAGACAAGCTATTGGCAGGCCGAACCACTTATTAACCTTGTACATTAGCTAGCTACGTAGCAGGAAGATCTAAACTGGCAGGTGCTTCTGAGTCGTTTTGTTAGGTTTCCTACTTCAGTGATATTGATGTATTACTTGGCTAATGTTAACATATTATGCACATGCATTATGACCACCATTGTCCTAATTCAAACTAGATGAACCTCTGACGTTGACGTCAGGCAGCCATCAGGTTCTCCATAATCGTTAGCTCGCGTCAACCTCTGGTTATGATCACGTAGGTTTAGTAATAATACAAACTTGTGGAGATGAATATTCAGTTGGTCATATACAGAGTATATGGCTAGCTGTTCGAGCTTTTCGGTGCTTATGCCGACCAGCATCGAGAGTAATATAGGATATGAGATGTTCAGTTTCTCCTGCCCTGAGGAATGAGTTTGGATGGTGAACGGACTGGTAAGTATGCGAAGTCTTCCCATTGTGGGTCAACAGTAATGTCGATACATTACTAATTTCAAGTAAGAAATATGGGAAGTTATCCCCTAGCCATTATAGTGCGGCCCGTTGCAATGTGAAACCAATTGCAGGTCGACGTATCCCTTGGGACATTGATAGTCTGACAACCAGTCGTGATATAGGCTTACATTAAGTCATCCAGGCCTAGAAGACCATTACAAAGACAATCTGTGTGTGTGTGTATGTGTGTATATATATAAATTTTTTTTTATTTATTATTGTTTTTAAACCCCCCCCATCACTTTTTCCATGGGAGCTAGGAGGCTGGGAAATGATAAATATTACACTTCTGTGAGATTTGACACTGTGCCACAGACTGGATGATTGGAATATCGACTAACTGCTAATTGGTTTGGCCAGTTCTGACCTAATGATGACTTTTAGGTACTTTGGCTCGCAGCTATTTCACACAATTGTGCTGCCTGGCCTGTGGAGGCTGTCCCTAGCAAGGAGAGAAGGGTAAAGTTGACAGTGGTGTCATACTCTACCTGTATTTACGAACCCATTATATTTCAAGAGGCAGTGCTACCGTGCCAGTAAGGCAGGTGAAAGGTTGGTGTTGGATACAGTATATAGTGTTTGCCTCTCTGCCCAGTGGGAGTTTGTCACTGATCCCACTGCAGGGCTGCAAATTGTGGAGGAGATGCCGTGAGCAGTGCTGCCCTAAACACTCACAAGTCAGGTGATTGGTGGTTATGGGCCATCACAAGGGTGATGATATGCGAGTCTTGACAAAGTCCACACTTCCTGACAGCTGTGCTTGGGTCAGTCCAATTATAAATAATTTGGAATGGTGTGGGTACAGGTAAGCTAAGATTTGCTTCTAATGTGTTGAGTTTTCCATCAAAAATAAATAGCCTTTAACTGGTGACTGTTTTAGGTCAACTAGGCTCTTATGTAGAGAAGCACAGCGCAATAAGGAAACAAGGCCCTTTACCTGAATCACTTAGTCACGTGCTAATATGGGTATAACAGGTTGGATAGGAAAGATGCATTTTTGTGTGTGTTTGTGTGCGTGCGCGCGCGTTTCTGGGTTGTGTGGCATCTAATGACTCAGTGTCGGTCAGATTGCTCACTGGAGAGCCAACTCTGACTGTGTTTCTAGGGAAGGAGATGCAGCCTATATGTGCACAATTTTGTGATGGGTTTTCAAATCTTGCATCCATGCTTATAGCAGAATTCTATTAAAGAATATTAGCCATTCACTCCACTGAGGTCTCTAGCATAAGCAGGTTACCAGAGTACCTGGTTAGCAGTATTAGAATTGAACTCGCATAGAGACTCAGAATCATGCACCGGGTAAAGCCGAGGCAGAATATTCTAGTAGATTCTCAGTGAAAAACGCTACACACTCACTCTTAGTAATCCCCCTCCGCCCAAGTATTTTTTTTTTTTATGATTTTATCTCTATAAAACGTCTGGGTAAGGAAACGGCCAGGACATAGTTCTGCAACAGTGCAGACTATCATGTGATACCAGATGACTTGTGGGGTTGTTCTCTGCTAACTAAGGTGGTGAGGTTATCTGCAAACATGTGCACTTTTCCAAAGAATGGATAGAGTGAGTGTCTGCCAAGCCTAGATGGCAGAAGAATCCTTGTTCATGGGTTAGACTACACTTCAGCATGCACTGTTTTTTATGTATTTTATTTGTTGTTTGCATATTTTATTTGAGTTTAATATGATCTGCTCCCAGGACTGGTTCACATATATATCTGTTAAGGGCAGAGGAAGGAAGTGAGGGGGAGAATAAAAGCCCTTTACTTAAGCCTAGGATTAGGATTAAATAACAATTTTTTTTGTGCTGCCTCTCAGGATTGCCCATCAGCACCCATCCGCTGTCTCTCGTGCACGCTCACCCATTTCATATGTTTGACTTGCCCCCCCCCCACCGCCCAAACACACACACACACACACACAGGATAAGCTATCACTCAAGGATCTCTCTACATCCAGATATGTAGCCAAGTTAAATACATGTGTTGTGGCTTTGTGTGCACTCTTGTCTTCTCTGATTGGCTGCATTACGTCTGCCCCTGTTGGTCCAAAGGCAGGATATGGTCAGTGTAGACACTGAGAGATGGCCATATATCCAACCACTGGGTTTGACTAGCGTTAGTAATTTGCTACCCTGTTCTCCTTGTCCAGGGGCTTGTACCTTGAGCTGGTCTCGGGGGGGCTGGCTTTAGGGTGTTAGAGTGGCTTTATCCAGTTAACATGGGCTGTTTTGGTGCCAACACTATTGTTTCCTGTAGGCTGGGGTCAGTTTGAAGAGTCAGGCAAATCAGCTTTGAGTTCTGGTTACTGTAGAAATCTGTGGTGGTTATATGTGAACAATTGGCATCATGAAAAATTTTGATAAATGGACATAGAAAATATTTTCAATTTTAATATTTTGTTTAGGCTGAAGTGACTGAATGAGAGGTCTGACAGGCTCCAGGTCTTATACTTCCATAAGCAGATAACCCATAAGTGAAGTGGGTTAATGTCATGTCCATAGTTGACCTCATCAGAACTTATTTTTTTGATACGAGATGTCTTATCAGTGATCAGGTTATATGTGCACTATGCACTAGAAATGAAGAGGCCAGCGATGACCCAGTGGAGGTCTGCATGAGAGAGTTTAGTAGTCAGATAGCAGCGTCTCTGTTTTTTTGTACTTCACTGCTATTTTGGGACTCTCAGATTTTATTCCCCTTTTTATTTAATCTCCGCTTCCTTTTTTTATTTGCTCTTTTGTTTTCTGCCAGCCTTGTTTGTGTTTGTGAGGGAAAATGAGAAGTCCAGTGCTGTCGATTGTTTAAAAAAAACAACAACATATATATGCAATATATATAATCTATGGTTCCTCTCTACAGTTGTCCTAAAGCAGTTGCCTTGGTTTTTCAGACGTAGTCTTCTGGCCCATTCCCATCACTCTGTATTTGAGTGCGTGGGTGTGTTGTCCTCTGACGCAGACCCATCTCATTAAGGCCACTTGCGCCCCGTGCGTAAGTGGGCAGGGGTAATTGATATATCTGTGTTTGTGTATTGATTTAAGCGAGGAAGGGGGAGGGGATGGTTGGCTGTGTGAGTCACAGAAGCTGGTGGCTGGTTGCCATCTGCACTCAGGCACCCGTATCTCTCCACCTCAGTCTGAAGCCATCTGCCACAGAGACAGGAGAACACACACACACACACACACACACACACACACACACACACACACACACACACACACACACACACACACACACGTGAGACGGAAGAACAATCCTGCATGTAGGACAACATGATAAATGCTGCCTGTGTCGTGTGTCCTTGGGTGCTATTTGAATGTGGATTAATACCGTCTTGTGGGGCAAAGTGATGCTAAAATCACCCTCACCTCAGTGAGCGGCGTAATGCTGCACTACACACTCTGTGCAGCTTCAATCAGCTAATGAACATCAGTGGTGCTGCCAAATCCGTATGCTGCATCAGCACCTGGCCTCAGAATCTGTTTTTTCTCTGCAATGTTGTTTTGATATAGAATAAAGAAGGGGGGGGGGGGAGAGTCTCTAGCCCTGAATTTGCCTTGCTGTTCCATCCTAGTCTCCCCCTTTTTGCCTCTCTATTCTTAGCTCGCTCTCCTTGAGCTGATTCGGCGCTGTGCCTATCGCCCCTCTCTCTGCTGCAACCCTGCCCATTTCTCTCACTGTGTCTCTCTCTCCTCTCCCGCTCCTTCCCCGCCCTGTTTAGTTGACGTCAGCCATGGTGTCTGCCCTTTGTCAATGAGTCAGTGGTTGGGTGGGATTTCTAGCGCTGCTGGTCATGGAGGGCCCTGGTGATGCTAGAGATCTCCTCAGTGTTTTGAAGCGACCGGTGCAGAAGGCAGTGGAGGTCATGGTGGCCTGGGAGCAAATCTGACCTCTCCATTGCGCGGCCGTAGCCAGAGGAGCTCTGTTTGCCAGGCTGGTGGCCTGTCAGTCTGCTGCCGCAGAAGATCGGAGCCCAGCTGTGATGGCGGTTCGATGTGCTCGTAGGGTCTGTAGGACTCGTAGGACTGTGAGCGTAGGGTTGAGAAATTATTGTTTCCAAAACCTGGTCCCTATGAGTGCCATGTCATTGGTCAGAACTCTTCCCCTTTAATTGAGTTTCATTGAGAAGAGCATTTAGGCAGTCTAGGAATTCAGAAAAGTGTGGCACACCTGGAGACTTGTATTTTCAGCAAAGCATGCATGTGTGCATGAATAGCCCGCTCAGCAAAAGCCATGGTGAGGCGTTTACTGTGAAAGAAATGATGCTGAGCTAGGCTTTCTAAGATGGTCGGACAACCCATGATCACTAGCATTCTGAGGTAACTGGTACTGTGACCGCAGGTATTGACTTTGTTCACTCATCCATCAGCAAGGTGGAGTTGGAGTCATATGGCCAGTTGTAAATTATGGAGAGGTCAAAAATTGCCCATTTCAATAGATGGATTACTTGTGGATTCATTACATGTTATATTGGGATTTAGTTGACTTAGTATTCAATGATGTTGGCTGTGTTGTATCGTATAATGTATAACGTGGATATCTGTGTCGTGCTGTTAAATTTTTCCTCTGAATCAGTTTTTCAAATGGGCAGAGTTCTGCCTGTAACATAGTTATGGCTAGACCACTTTTTGAGATCACTGATCAGGGTGTAGGTGATGCTGTAAGTTTTGAGCCTGTATCTTGAAACACGACCAGGTTAAATTTGCAATATAAATTACCATGGTGAGCTAGCCAGGTCTGTGTCTCTGCAAACATCCCTGTGCTGACCCTCTAGTTGCCTTTTCGGTCTGACACTCAGCCCCAGTGGTTTAATCACTTCATGTCTTGATGTCTAGTAGAACTCTGCACACACTTAATGTTTGACTAAGGTATCAAGGCTATTGATAATTCCAAACATGTGTGCTGCATATCAGTAAAGAACACTGCCTGTATTCCCACTGCAAATCCAAGTGTGTTTTTCCTTCACAGAACTTCACAGGGTGTTTGGCCATTTGCTCAAATTCTCACACCAAATGAAACTAGAACTGCGAGGGCACAGCACGTGGTGTCTGATAGAGCCTGTCGAGTTTGAGTGGCTCCCGTGTCATTAATGGCCTAATTCTTCAGAGCGGTCATGCATTCAGGGCGGCACTGGTGCCTAGTGAATCGTCAGGCTGTGCTGCTTCCTTTCCCCGATGCAAAGGACCCAGTCAGCACTCCATCTTCCTCTTTTAATTAACTGAAACTCAAGCCCACAGCCCAGCCACCCCCCACTTTCTCTCTTTCCCTCTCCCTCCTTCCTGTCTATTTTTCTTACTCTAACCATTCCTTGTGGGTGGTGATAGACCTGAGCCTCTATTGATCTGTGTGGTCTATTCATATTTGTTGAAGTGCTTCTGTGAGTTGTTTTATAAATGAAACCAATGTGTGTGTGTGTGTTTCTCTCCTTCTCTTCCCCCAGCGCTGGGCGCTGCATATGGCACAGCCAAGAGTGGCACGGGCATCGCTGCCATGTCGGTGATGCGCCCGGAGCTCATCATGAAATCCATCATCCCGGTTGTCATGGCGGGTATCATAGCCATCTACGGTTTGGTGGTGGCTGTGCTCATCGCCAACAACACCTCAGAGCAGATCTCGCTCTTCAAGTGAGTGCCTGAATCTGCTCTTTGATCTTTCTCGCAGTCTCCCCCTCTTCCTCTCCTCATTCTGTCTGTTCTCTCTCTCTCTCTCTCTCCCTGTCCCTCACTCCCTCGCCTCACTCTGTCTGTTTCTCACATATCCTCTTCCCTCTCTCTCCCTTACTATTGGTTCAACCAATAGACTGTTTCTGCAGGCCAATAACGGCTGTTGATGTATTTATTAGGGTTGCACCTTTGAAAGAATGTTTCTGCTGTTATAATAGTTTGGATGTTTACTCATGCTATTTATTTAATTACTAGTATTTTTGTTTTTATCATACATGCCTTGGCCATGAAATAGCCATAGTTACAATATGGTATTAAAGTTACTCTGTGTCCTCTTTTGTACCTGTGGTTAAAAAAAAAATCAGATTTCTTTCATTTCTGTTCTTGTGCAAACATAGTCAAATCCACTGAGATTACACTGGAGCCACAACCTCTGAGGTCAACCACTAACGTGTGTGTGTGTGTGTGTGTGTGTGTGTGTGTGTGTGTGTGTATAGGAGCTTCATGCACCTGGGCGCAGGGCTGAGCGTGGGTTTGAGCGGTCTGGCTGCAGGCTTTGCCATCGGCATTGTGGGAGATGCAGGCGTGAGGGGTACAGCCCAGCAGCCCCGCCTCTTCGTCGGCATGATCCTCATCCTCATCTTTGCTGAAGTGCTGGGACTGTATGGGCTCATCGTGGCCCTCATTCTCTCCACCAAATAAATCACAATTCCCACCATCCTTTGCTGCTGGGAGGGATGGGATGGTCTAGCAAAACCTGGGAGGGGTTGGGAGTGGGAGAGGGAAGTCTGAAGCCTGACTTAAAACAAAAAAAAAGAAAAAGTATCAATGTGGGGTTTACAAATCTAAATATTTAAAGAAAAAAAAGCTCCATAAAAATATGGTCTTTCAATGTGTACAGTTGTTTTGATTTGATAGTCAACTTCCTGTAAATGCGCAATGTAGTGGTTTTTGTCTGTCCTGTGTGTAAAATAAAGAAAAAACAAAAAGGCGAAAAAAAACGGATAATTCCCCCTCTCCTCTCCAACACCCTCCTCTCATTCCTCTGTCCCAGTAGTCAGGCTGAGGTCCAGCTGTGTTCCTTGATGTCGCAGACTGATGATCTCACATCTGGCTACTTCCCATCTCTTTCTTGTGGTCATTTGCTGTTCCAGCAGGGTCTAATCTCTGTGCTCCATCTTACTGGGGAGCCGATCCTGTTTGGTCCAGGGGATGCCGTCGGTAAACTGAGAGAAAAAAAAAATCTTAATCTTATATGTGGATGATATGAAATGAATTGTATGAAATAGTTTTTTTTGTTTAATTTTGTCATTTTTCCACTGATTTTATTTATAAGGTAATGAAATTGTGTAAAAATGGAGCAAAGATATTTGGATTCCCCTTAGTACATATGATGTAAACATATATACAAAGCTATACATATGATCGATAACTATTTAGTTAGCAATCTGCACTGTTGGTTAAGTGTACCGTGATTGGACATCTTATGGTTGTGTAAAACTGGTTCTACTGGGATTGCCTCTCTGATGTGTGTCTGTTGGACTGGGAGCGTGTAAGTTTGATGTGTAACTGTGTATTGACTTCTCACACACGTGTTTCTCCTTTAGTAACTGCTGTCTGGTTGTATTAAAGGTGTGTGTGCCCCGTGGTGGCTCTCACAAGTCTAATTTCCAAAGGGTCTCCATCTCCTTATTCTCACTGTGTGTCTGGATTCTTACATTTACATGTATGCATTTAGCAGACACTTTTATCCAAAGCAATTTACATTTGTCAACTATTGATTACATCAGGGCCAGTGCCCCCTAGAGCAACTTGGGGTTAAGTGCCTTGCTGAAGGGCACAATGGTGGCAGCTGAGATTTGATTTGAATTTGATTTCCAGGCTACTATCATGTTAGCCAGGTTCGTTAACCACTACACCACTACTGCCCTTTCGTATAGTACTGAGTATATCATGGTGGAATGAGGGAGGATGCCTAAAGCCTGGATTGTAGATCAAGATGATGGTGAATGGCAGAGAGACAGATGTATTCTGTACAGTGGGAGCATATTTACTGTAGTTTGGACATTTAGTCCACAACCATTCCATACCGGCAGCCTAGAGATCATATTCAATGATGCCTTCTGAAACAAAATGGCTTTCTTTATCTATGACCAAGCAATATATCTATTGGAGGTTCCTGATTATTTCAGTAGCTAAGGAATGAGGAGAGTTAATGACTAAATATCAAACTTAGCTGTGAAGCTGGGTGAGTCCACAAGTCCTGGTCCTGTAGCCCAGGTTGTCTAGAAATGTTGATGGTTAGTCTCTCTCTCTATCATCCTAAACCCATGAGTACAGCTGGAAAAGTATCTCAGATCACTGATGTCTTCCAGAAGAAGATGCTGACCAGTTAATGCAAATGGACTACTACAGGTGATTTACAAAATTATTTTATTTTTTTTAATTTCAAGTTTAAGCTGAGCAATAGTACAAATATACACAATATCAATAATTATGGAAGTATGTCACTATAGTGCAGGACTGAAACTATATGCAAACGTAAGAAAATGATCAGTCATTTTCTAGTCGACTCCACAAGGTGTTTGCAATGGTGTTGATGGCACTGAAAGTGGCACTCTCAGGAAATGCTTGCAGGAAGTCTGCACCCTCCTCTAGACTACGTGTCAGTAGAGGGTCCAGTGGCACAGAACCTGAAAAAATATTTTTTTATTACTATAGACTATATAACTATTGTTTTATAGCTAAATCATAACCATCACTACAGTTCAACAGGACAATGGAAATCAGCTATGAAATTCAAATTTGAATGTAAAATACAGACTGAAGCACGAGGACTGAATGTCCTCATAAGTCTGATGACATAATGTGAACTTTTAATTCCTCCTAAAATCTGGTTATGGTGAAATCGTAATTCCACACTGCCTATGTTAATATATATAAACTTGTGTTTAAAAGCAAGGCCAAAAGCAAAGTTTTTAAAACATGAATAACAATGGAACTACTGAAAATGTTCACAGATTTCCCGAATACAAGCTGCACTATGTATACACCTCAGGTCAGTGTTCAATGCAAACTAAAAAAGCAAAACCATGTATTGACCTCACCCTTGTATTAACCTCAGTTTACTAAACATATAACATATAACAAAATATTCTACAGGTCCTGTGAATTTTTGAGTCCTGGTTTTGCTTCTTACAGGACAATGCAAGGCAAGCACAGGTGTCCATAGTGACATCCACTAAGGTTCTGATTCTGAGAAACTGAAACTGAGGCTTTGTTGATGTCAGTAGTAAGACCTGTGCTTGCCTTGCTATTTCCTGTAAAGCTAGCTGCTGTCAGAAGGGTCCATGACGTTGAGGTCTTGGGTTTGAGCTAGGCACTCCATGACCTAAATGGGCTCATTTCACAGCAGTCATCTAAGAAATGGAAGTCATTGAGTGTCATTGATTACACCTGCGCTTACTCTGCGACCTCTTGGAAAAATAGCTGCCTTAAACTGGGCCCATCTTTGTGTCTGGAACCAAGATGGTACTTACTTTGTTGTGTTATTCTGCTACCTTGTTAAAATGTGAATTTAATTGATAAAAACGTAGTGATTTGATTTGCAGGTACACATTTAATGTGTGATGTTCCTACTACTTTTGAATTGTGGAGTCCTTTTAAATAGCTTACTTTTCCTGCATCTCTTTTTAAAAGCACTTGAACACAATGATAGCAATGAACATAAGCCTGCCTTCCAGAGACTAGATGGCCATGTGTGATGCATGACTAGACTGACCTCTGAATGAGGGGGTACTTCTGCATGTTCCCATGCAGCTAGCCAGGTTTCAAATGATTAGCATGGTTATCTCCTGATATTTAGCTCCATTCGCGTGGCAGTAAATAGCCGATCATTTGCATCATTTATTACTGATAGGCTATTGATGAACCAGTCTGCCGTGCCATTGCTGGTACTAATGGAGAACTAAGTGCTGTCTGCGGTGCCTGAGGGAGTGACAGTGCGGTTCATCCGCTGCACACCCACACGCAGCAGAGCAGCGTTAGCAGTAGCCTAATCTGTGCAACGTGAGTGACCTTGAGCTTTGTCTCTTCCCATATGAGACAGGCTCCATCAGCTAGCATGGTTGATATAGCACATAGTTGGGCCGACTGCACAGCACGTCACACGAGGTTAAATGTTAAAATGCAGTTTACAACACTATACCAATCAAGTCAGTTGACATGGATTAAAAAAAAAAAAAAAAAAAAACAATATAGGAAAATCGAGTCCGATTTTGTTTCGACGGCCCACGCTGACACCTAGTGGTTAAGATCAGTAATGCAGCAAGATACATTATCTTACCTAGAAACTCTGATCCTGTCACCTTAGCCAGTTCCTCTCCCCCACCTTTGGAAAATATGTTACTGCACTCCTACAGACACACAACGTAATACACAAGCTTTTTAGGGATTACACAAAATAGGTTTTACCATGCATATCATACTGTAAATACTATTTGATTATAGAAATACCACTGACATATGTGCACATATATCTAATCTACGTATTCTAGCCGAGCAATGTAATGTGCCATGTCCATGAGAGTAACTACAGTGTATGACAACACATCCACAGATACATAGGAGTTTTGATTTTTAAAATGTTCCACTTAGAGAGCTGTGAGTTGTGTAATAAATTATGTGGTGAGATCCCATGGTAGTTAATGCAGGAGTAGGGGTTTCCCCAGATTCCTGGCTAGTCCAAAACCTGGTTTGTTCAATCTGACCCTCTAAACATTATCCAGTGTAACTGGCTCATTTAGTCATTCATTCATTCATTCATTCCCTCAGTCTGACGTGTGTCAAGCTGGTGTGTGGTGAGTGTTCTGGCACACAATGGTTTCTGTGCATCACCCAGCTGGCTTAAAGCAACACATACTGGACTTGACTCAGTAGGCGTATTCAAGATTACAGTAGATTGGGCAGTAGATGACAAAACGGGCTTGTTCGATTCAACTGGTTGGACTTTTTTAGTTTGGCAAAAGTCAGTGATGTTGCTTAGAGTTTGGGCTTTTGCCCAACAAAATAAGTCCCACCCACTTAGCCATTTACATTTCGATTTACATTTAGGCATTTAGCAGACGCTTTTATCCAAAGCGACTTACAAAAGAGGATAACATTCAAGCTACAACACAATGAACTAACAAGGAGTGCATATTGCTAACATAGAATCTGCACTGTTTTAAGTTGAAAGTGCAATAGTGTAACACAGTGTAGAGAAATTAAATTATTAAGTGCATTCTCAAAGTTTACGGAGATATTCTTGGAAGAGCTTAGTCTTCACGAGTTTCTTGAAGGTGGAGAGGGTATCAGTTGATCTGGTAGCACTTGGGAGGTCATTCCACCAGCGCGGAACCAGATATGAGAAGAGTCTGGACTGACCTGCACAAGGTGTTGGCCGTGCTAGAAAACGTTCCTTAGAGGAGCGTAGTGGTCGTCGGGTGACATAGGGCTTCAGAAGAGTATTCAAGTAGATGGGAGCAGAGCCATCATTCACCCTGTAGGCCAACATAAGTGCCTTGAATTTAATGCGAGCAGCCAAGGGCAACCAGTGAAGTTCAATGAACAGAGGTGTGACATGTGCCCTTTTTGGCTGGTTAAAGACCAGACGTGCAGCTGCATTCTGGATCATCTGTAGCGGTCTCACTGCACAGGCTGGTAGGCCTGATAGGAGGACATTGCAGTAGTCAAGACGAGAGATAACCAGGGTCTGAACCAGGAGCTGGGTTGCATGTTGGGTTAGGTATGGCCTGATCTTCCTTATGTTGAATAGGGAAAAACGGCACGACCGAGCCACAGAGGCAACGTGATCTGCAAAGGTCAGTTGGTCATCAATCATGACACCTAGGTTTCTTGCCACTTTGGTGGGAGAAACAGACAGGGAGTCGATCTTGATACTGATGTCATGATGTATGGCTTGTTTGGCTGGGAGGACCAGCAGTTCAGTTTTGGAGAGATTTAGTTGGAGGTGATGTCCTTTCATCCATGCAGATATATCAGAGAGACAGTCCAAGATCCGTGTTGACACCGTGGAGTCGTCCGGCGGAAAGGACAGATAGAGCTGGGTATAATCCGCATAGCAGTGGTAAGAGAAGCCATGGGAGTGGATGATTGAGCCCAGCAAGGTGATCAGCACCAGCACAGATCCTTGGGGTACTCCTGTGGTGAGTTGGTGAAGTGCCGATGTCTGTCCTAGCCACGATACGTTGAACGACCGTCCAGTAAGATAGGACTTGAACCAGGAGTGCGCTGTGCCATCAATGCCAATGTTGGTCAGCTTGTCCAGTAGGATGCTGTGGTTGACCGTGTCAAATGCTGCTGATAGGTCCAGCAGGATGAGCACTGAGGACTGACCTGCCGCTCTGGCCTCTTTTAATGCTTCCGTCACAGACAGAAGTGCCGTTTCAGTGGAGTGGCCACTTCTGAAGCCGGATTGGTTGGAGTCGAGGAGGTTGTTCTGAGTGAGAAATCCTGTGACCTGTTTAAAGACAGCTCGTTCAATGGCTTTGGAAAGGAAGGGAAGAAGAGAGACAGGCCGGTAGTTCTCCACTTGAGTGGGAGCAAGAGATGTTTTTTTGAGCAGTGGTGTTACCTGGGCTTGTTTGAAGGCAGTGGGAAATGTACCCCTAGTTAGTGAAGCATTGACCACATGTGTGGTTGCTGTCACAATTGTGGGGGTTATGGCCTGAAGAAGGGTTGTTGGGATAGGGTCCAGAAGACAAGAGGTAGGCCGGCTGTCTGTGAGAAGCTTAGACACCTCTGCCTCGGAGAGAGGAGTGAAAGAAGAAAAGGAAGCAGTTGGTGTAGAGAGGCTAGGAGAAGGAACCTGTGTAGATTGGTTTGAGAACTGACTACTAATAGCTGCAACTTGCTGCAGCAAAAGTGTCAGCTGTGAGGTTAGTTGGAGGAGGTGGGTTTAGTAAAGATTTAAAGGTGGAAAAGAGTTTCTTGGTGTCCGTGGCGTTGTTAATCTTGTCATGATAGAAAGCCTTTTTCGCAGCAGTGACACTGGATGAGAAGGAAGATAGTAGTGCTTGGATAGCCAGTTGTATCATCCCTGCGCAGGACTGTCAGATCTTGAATCCGACATCTTGATCATCCGACAGTGTGATCTTGAATACATCTACTGAGTGTCCACAATGGCTGCCTTGGATCACCTGAGTGGGTGTTAGACACTGGTGGTGGTTAGTGAGGTCTCCCTTCTCTTGTAAAGCGCTTTGAGTGTGCTATATAAATGTCATGTGTTGTTGAGAGGGATCATGTGTCTGTTTGTGGGAGGCACAGAAGGATGTGCAGGATGTGGAGAGATGCCATTGCATGTGTGCTGGTGTGTTGGTCTTCATGTAGTCTCTCATACAGAACTGGCTTAAAGCAATGCTACTGGACTTGACTCAGTGAGTGTTTGCATTGTTTAAAGGTCCAGCATGCACTGCTTTCATTCAGCACTGTAAGCTTCTGCATGAAACCAAATGCACCCTGTGTGTGTGTGTGTGTGTGTGTGTGTGTGTTCAGTGTACTCACCGAGCAGTGTGGACACACAAAGCCACTCATGTTCTCAATTAGCCCAAGGATGCGTACGCCTGTCTTCTTACAGAAGGTAATCTCTCGCCGAACGTCTCCAGTTGACACCGCCTATCACACACACAACCATGTGGAGATGACTGCCACCTTTGCAACACGCACAAAAGAACACAGAGTGACGCTGGTACTTCAGCATGGCTGTTCTACCTGTGGAGTAGTGACAAGCACAGCACCGTCCACTCTGTGTTTACGTAGATTCTCCAGCACAGCCAGATGCTCATCTGATGTTCCGGGAGGCGTGTCCACCAGCAGGATGTCCAGTTCACCCCATGCCACATCACTCACAAACTGACCTATCAGAGCTGAATTAAATAATGAGATGACAGATGAGGGCCACTGACACAAAGATCACATAAAGAAAACAGGTCTTACACTCAGTAGCACTGTACCTGTTTTCTTGGGGCCCCTCCATACTACAGCCTCGTCTGGGTGTTCCAACAGGAAGCCGATGGACATGAGAGCGAGGCTCTGCTGAGTGTCTGCATAGACAGGCACCCAGCCCGACTCGCACTGGTGCACCTCTGGCCGACACACCTGCAGCATGCGTGGAATACTAGGCCCACACAGATCCACATCCAGAATGCCCACCTAAGACACACCAATCCCTCTCCATTATGTCATCTCACCAGGGACTTCAGTGCAACAACCAATGCGTCGCAGAGCGCATGAGGAATGCACAAGTAAGGGTGAGGTACATTTAAATGTCTTTAAATCTAGAATCTACCACCAAATACTTACCTTTTTGCCAGCGTGTCGAAAGGCCAGCGCGAGTTCAGTTGTGATGGTGCTTTTGCCAACGCCTCCTTTGCCTGACAGAACTAAGATGACCCGACGGACCTGCGAAAGGCTTGTACGATCTAAACGGGAATAAGGAATACAACCAAGCATGCAGCAGCGTAAATACAATTATCTTAAACGATTCGACCATTGTCAGTTAGTTGAATAGATGGTATTTCTGGGGGGAATCTTAAGGTCGGTTGCACTATGATCGGTCTAAGAAAACATGAGACGAAGTTACTGTAACTGCACCACTGGCAAACTTTGTCAGTAAACGGCTGACCGACTGACTAGTTGATAAAATAATGTTAGATTTAACAGAAATGTTATTTGATTATGAATCGATGGGCAAAATATACTACTAAGAATATTACATACCGCTATTTTCCTCCATGCCGACAGTCCCTGATAAAAGTTTTCTTCCGCATTCTCGTGCGTCACTTCCACTTCAGGAACCATTTAGATCACCACAAACAGTGGAACGCCCGCCTTTGGATATCAGAGGCCAATGAAAGTGTTTCAGGACTTCGTAGGCTCATGATCTTTCATGACCAGTGCATTTCCAGAACCGTAAGCCTGGCAGCGGCGCCCTCTAATGGTCAAAGTGAACAGATGACAGATGCGTCAATAGGCCAGCCTGCGCTGGACTGAAATAGATGGATTAGTCATTAGAATGTCAAAAAGGTGACAGCATATTTGGGGTTCATCAATTTTAAGTCTGTGCTGCTGAAGCAATAACAATTAATAACAAGGAAGAAGAGGAAAATTGTGATTTAATTCACTTAAATCCTTCAGTGTAGGCTGCAAAATGTATTTAAAATAGTCATTTATTTGATCCATGACTTCCAAATGTATCATCTGTCAGGAGGGCTTATAGCCTATGTATGGACGCATGGAAGTTATGAAAACTGAGTCTTAGTCATGTGATAGGGCTAGTCCTTTCATTATCCAAGGGTTCACCCATGATGTTCTTTTCTCTTATAACCATGAAACTTGTCAGACTATGATGACAATGAAAACATTGGGGAAGCCCTGTTCAAAACAGAGGGGCCAGATAAACTTGTTGTAACGTGTGACACACAATCAGGGTTCTTTTACAATAAGCAATAAGTGCAACTTTACATGACATACATGCATTTACTAGACTTTTTTTACAACCAAAAAAATTTATATCGCTAATACAATACCTTGGAGCTACATCTTATTGTCACTGAATGTCTCAACTGCACTTTCAACTCAACCCAACTTAACACTCATCTGTATTAGTTCCAAGTGAGACTTTAAATTTAAGAAATTTAGCAACAAATTTATTCACATTCACAAATTCACTAAGGAGATTATTTTGCAGTCTCAACTTGTCATTTTTTCTTCCCAGGTCTAGGCCTTGTGTATGGGAAGCATGAATGTGCAGTTTGAATCATCAAAGTATCGAATTACATGTAATCACTGTTGCTGTGCCGGTTATTATAAGTTACATAGTTGAAAGAAGAACTGCATAACACAAAAAGGGGGAAAATATATACATATAAAGTAATTTTGCATAGGGTCAGTTAAGGCATTGGTTCTCAAACTGGGGTCTGGTTGACCCCCAGGGGTCCATAGCGCATTGCGTCTGTGAACAACACCCTACAAAATAGCATCTTGCATCTAACTGAACAAATGGATATAACCCCATATGGTTAAACTTGTGTTGCGATTATTAGTAGCCATTGAAAAAATTTCTGCACCACAAGGGTCCCTGGTCCAATAAAGTTTGAGAACCCCAAAATTAAGGACTCTCCATTCCTTGGACCCAGTTAAGCTAGATTTGGGCTATACATCGCATTCCACAGTACATAATTATCATGTTTTCAAGTGTCAATTCACTTTTATAACCTTTATTATCATTTCATTCTCAATAAGGAATACACATTTTCCCGAAGTTCAGGTGTTTATGCTTGAACTAAAAAGTGCTTGAGCCTCACATCACAGTGGCTTGCAGAATCACGGCAGACGTCATCTTATGGTGGTGCTCAGGTTAGGCTCCTCCCAATTGACGTGTTCGTCCAATAACGTGCAGGTTAGGGAGGGCGCAGATAACTTTACTGTTTACGTCTACCATGAGGAGAAGTGGGTCACGAAGTCTTGGACATCTGACGCCACACACCAGAGGATCATCACCGGACTAACGTGACAGAACGTGCCAGCCCAAGCGGACAGTCAATCAGGTAATAATATTTTATATGGCTGCGCTGCGGTTGAATAGTGTTAATGTGCTAAAATGTATCTATTGTAAGGTTTCAGATTTTGGTCATTGTGTGTGTGTGTCTGTTTCAATTAGTCGAGTAACATTTTTGATTGTGATAACAATCCAAAATAGTAATATTATGATGTGCAGAATTGGATGTGCCTTAATGGGTTTCTTCCAAAATACATGCGCTGCCTGTTGGTCGAACCAACGGATGCCTTTTAACGTTTAACTATAAATAAAGTTGTTTTGATTTCATTAATCAGGTGACAAATGTGTTTATGCCAAGACAAGCATGGCCGCGGTTAGAATAGCTCATCCAATGTTGTGCGTCAGCAAATATTTGCAGCATCAGTTGCGTGTATATTTCAGAGAGAGGGCACTGTGGCAGGCAGCCATGCATGTGTGTGTTACAGTGTGTTACGCTCGAAATAGGCGTAGCATGTATCAGTATCACACTGTATCCAAAATCTATTGTGCGTGCGTGTGTGTGTGTGTATGTGTGTGTGTGTGTGTGCGTGCTATGTAGCTTTTGCCACAATTTAAGGTATCCTATCTGGATGGTATATAGTCACATGAAGGGTGGATAAACTCACCAACTATCCAGGACATGCACTGTGCAGTTCTGAATGGAGGGTAGGGAAGCACCACAAAATAACAGAAAAAGCTTTATAGTATGCCATTGCTGACAGTATTGCCATCAGACACCAAATAGCATCTTCTAGCAGTGCCCTGGAAAATGTTTGGAAAGTTTTGTGTGCCTAGTTTTGTGTTTAGATAGCTAGTCTACTAGTTTTATATGAAAAACTCGATTGTGTTGCTTTGTGGTGCATTGTGTCACGTAAGTAATCAGGCCAAGCTTCGGTTCTTTGAGTGCAACAAGGATCCAGATGAGCTAACAGTTAACCTGCGCACCTGTGAAGGTTGGCCTGCCAGCTAGAGTAGGGTTTTGTGTGTGTGTGTGTGTGTGTGAGAGAGAGAGAGAGAGAGAGAGAGAGCAGGTGTATCAGTTACTGCAAGACAGCTTGAATGGCCTAATCTCTGCGGCTGTCGCAAGAATTCTGAGAAGTGCCCAGCAACCAGGCGCAGTAGGACAAAGGGTCAATGTCTAGATGAAGGTGTGCATGTGGATATTACTTGTGCTCTGCATGTGGAGATAGTTGGTGTGTAGACCACTGTGTGAACTCAAATCATTAATTAGGTTAGTGTTCCACGTGTTCATGTGGTATATTATAGATTGTGTGTGTGTGTGTGTGTGTGTGTGTGTGTGTGTGTATGTATATGTGTGTGTGTGAGATCGATTGAGTTTTCCTGGGCACTTAAGTTGATAGTATGTTTTGTATTAATGTTATACTGTGTGTGTGTGTGTGTGCGTGTGTGTGTATCAGTTTTAGTAGACAGGTGTCTGTGATTTTGGGATTACCATGCTCAGAGATGCATATGGAGTGGAATAACGTCTGAGGCCACATCCAGTATGATGTCCTTCCAATCAGCAAAGTGGATGATGCTGAGTTCAGAGGTGAGGGGTTCAAGGTCATTATGTCTGAACATCAAATGAAGTTGCATGAACAAGTCACAGCCCAGGCCTTTCTTGGGCAGTGGTGTGAATGTGTGTAGGAATTTGTCAGAAGTCTTATGAAATCTGGATTAAGGGATTCAACATTGTGAATAAACCAGGCTGGTGTTAGAAAATGGAGGCTGCACTGTGAAAGGGGTAGAAATATGAATAGGGTTTTCTGTGCTCTCTTTCTCTCTCTCTTTCTCTCTCTCTCTCTTTTACTCTCTCTGCCTCTCTCTCTCTGTAGTATTTTAAGCACATGCTTATTCTTGGCAGGCAGGTTGTCTAGCCAGTGAGGGTTAGAGATGGTTGGAGGTGGTTAGTCAGGCCAGTCACAGATTAGCTAGCTGCTCTCCAGGCAGCCAGCAGGTTGGGTTACACCTCAGCTGGCCTTGAGTTGCAGGCCTCCTTTTTGGGGAAAGGGTCGCGTGTGTGTGCACACGCTAGCAGAGGTGTGATAAGTGTGCTCAAAGTGGGTTGGAGAGATTTTCCAGTCTTAGCAGCTTTGGAAAATTCCAGAAACGGTTTCCTTCACAAAATATCCCAAGAGTAAAAAGTGCAAGTGTGAGGGAAGAGAGTCAAAGAAGCAGGAACTATTGAGAAGGGGAAGAAGCTGAAGAGAGGGGACTGCTCTCACCGTTGTGGCGTATGTTTCAGCATTTCTCTGGATGTCCGTCAGTGGTTGTCTACCATATGTCTGTCCATCATTATGTCTGTCTGTCTGACTGACTCAATGTGTCTCAGTTTGTCTGTGTGTTTCTGTCTACCTGTGTCCTCCACTCAGTGACTTCCATCTCCTTATCCATGTGCTCTGTTTGGCACAGTGTTCATTGTTAGTCAACTTAGCATTGTCTCTGTCAGGCCTCACCTAGGGGATGACCCTTTACCAGAGTGGGCCACTGTTTAAAGCGTTGCCACTGTTTGTCTGTTTATAGGCTAACGAGTCGGATTCAGACTCCGAGTACCAGGCAGTGGCGTTGCCTATTTCTGCGGTGATGCCCCTTGTGGTGCCCGTCACTGGGGAGTCGTTTTGCCAATGCCCCACCCAGACAGAGGTGACTTCTGACCCTTCCTCTGGGGTCCCTGACCTGGGTGATTGTCTGTGTGGAGAGGAGGATCAGAGTAAGTGTGTTTATGAGCATGTGCACGTTCTTTTCTTCCAGAATACGAGAGGAAGATAATAGTACATTACAATTAGTGTACTATTTGTAAAAGTACACTTACAAATGCAATGGTACTAGTGTTGTACTAAAATATGTGGTTGTATAATGTGTGCTTTGTACAGCTTGTGATTGGGTGTGGGATGGCGCATGCAAGTCGTCCTCCACGTACCTGAGCTGTTCCGACCGGATAGTGAGTTTTCACTCAGAGTACAGTTGTGGTACCGCTGCCATTCGCGGAACCAAAGAACTGGCAGATGGACAGCACTTCTGGGAGATCAAGATGACCTCACCTGTCTACGGCACCGATATGGTACGAGAGCGACTGTCATTTATATATACATTTTTTTACCATTGTTAATTTCCACTGCCTCTGTGGTTCTAGAACAGTTGGAGTAAATAATTATGAATATGTATGTGTGTGTGGTTTAGATGGTTGGTGTCGGGACATCCGAGGTGAATCTTGACCAGTTCAGACACAGCTTCTGCAGTCTGCTGGGCACAGATGGAGACAGCTGGGGTCTTTCTTACACAGGTGAGGAGTTGTGATGAACAGATATAATACTCACTGGAACAACACTTGTGAACACTTAATGTCTGTCTCAGATTGACCAGTAGAGCTCTGCTCAGATGTGCCTTTTAGGGCATTCATTTTGCTATTCTAAACATTTTTGCCTATAGCCTGGTCAAAGTAGAATGTATGTCTGTTTATATGAACTGGGGGTCAAGTTGTAAAATGATCTGAATTTTTCTGATTGCCTTTGACACACAAGAAGTGAAGTGAGGAAATATATTGATTTTTTTTGTGCTGCATGTTATGTATGTTCAGGCATTCAAAAGCCCTCAGTTAGTACTTGTATAGCTTAACATAGATAACGTGATTGACCAAGAATTAGTTGTCCTGTACAGTTCCATGGGATGCAGGTGGAGTCACTGACAGAGGAATTAACAGGCTGTCCACAACAGTGAGAGAGAATTTATTGAAGGAGTTGGCAAGAGCCACAATGAGGACACTTTAAGGCAGACAGATGGTGGGACAGAGACAGTCAACAGGACAGAGAGTGGAGGTGGACTGAACAGACGGAGGAGCTGGAGGAGAGCAAAGCAAACGCACGCTGAGATCCCCATGCGCTAGGCAAACAAACACTACTCTCCTCTTGGCTCCATGGAGAACTCATGGGCTGTTTGGGTAGATGTCAGTTTGGCAAGATGAAGGAATGAAAAAAATGCCAGCAAAGAAGAACTGTGAGTCACAGGAACTAAATCAGCTGATTCTCTTTATTCTCTAAGTGGCTGTTGACTACTCTCCTATTGGTTACACTGTTGCACAATCACTCACTCCTCCTGAACACTGGTCTTTTGGAGTGCAGTTTTTTTCACTCTGTGTTGTGTGTGTGTGTGTGTGTTTGTTTGACTGCAGGTCTCCTGCACCATAAGGGATCAAAGATGAGCTTCTCACCACGGTTCGGTCAGGGTTCTATCATTGGGGTTCACCTGGACAGTTGGCATGGAACTCTGACATTTTACAAGAACCGCAGATGCATTGGTAAGAATTCACTGGCAGCAAACCCTCCCCAGTCTTCCTTCTTTTCATGTATTTTAGGTCATCTAGGCTTCCATGGTGCACTACAATGCTGAAATAGTTGAGTAGCTAAATCGTTTTCTGTGGGTATTTTTAGCAGATTAGTTGATGTTACATTTTGTTTTTGTAAGTCCTTTCTTGGAACTAGGACTCAGCCCTCAGGAACTGTCTAAAACAAAAATATTAGCCCTTGTTTAGTGGGGATATATCTTTATGACCCTAGAACCACAGGGTGGAGTTTGAAATTATGATCACAAGACCCACTTTAAAAATGACCAAGAGACTGGCCAAATCCCGATGTCCCCCATAAGCCTTAAGCTGGCATCGTTTTCATGCCATGATTGGCTGGATCCTACCAGTGTTAGGATTCAGCAATTATATAATCAAGCTACGGCAAGGAAATGAGTTAAAAAAAGTAATTATGTTGTGAATAATTATAGTTCTGTTTCAATCAGTGATCAGTATGTGCATTATATCACCCTGTGTCAGCCATATCACCCATGTGTCAGTAATGCTTGTTTTTTCCAAATCTACGACATCTTTTCTGTCCAGTGCGCATAGAGAATGAGATGTTCAATATAACAATCATAGCCCAGCCATATTCTGAACTCCATAGTTTTATTTCTTTTTCATAATGTTGGGCTTTTGTAAAAAAGAATTTTAATGGAGTTTAATGATTTATCTTTATCAGTATTTTCATAATTGTCTTCATGAGCCTCCTCCTCCTTTGTTCCCCCTCGTCTGGGTGTCAGGGGTAGCGGCACGGCAGCTGCAGAACAGGCGTCTCTACCCGATGGTGTGCTCCACAGCGGCCCGGAGCAGCATGAAGGTGATCCGTTCGAGCTCGGTGCCCACCTCGCTGCAGTACCTGTGCTGCGCCCGCCTGGGCCAGCTCGTGCCGCCCTCGGCTGACGCCCTGAACGCTCTGCCGCTGCCGCCAGGTCTGCGCAAACTGCTCCGCGCTCGACTGGGCTGGGTGCTCACCCTCAACAGCTCCGCCTCCAGCTCCAGCGCCGAGGACAGCGACTCGGATGGCGACGAGCAGCCGGAGGAGGGTGACTACAGCTCCGGCTCAGACTCTTACGCCGATAGCCTGGGCCCCAAGGTGGACCTGCGCCGCCCGTTGCTCCCCTCCATGACCGGCCCCCAGGTGACTGCTGCTATGCCCCCTGTGTTGTGCTCCTCCTGCCTACCCTCTTACCCCCCAATGCCCGACTACAATGCCGCCCAAGCTGAAGCCGCAACATCCGACAGCGACTCCGACAGCTGTGCCTCTGACCCCGAGACCTGCCAGAGAAAGCGTTGCAGGTGGACATGACGCCTGCTCTCTTCCCGAGCACCCAGTCTTACACAGATGTGACATATACCTCTCGCTTTCCTATGCACACTCCTGCCACGTCTCTCCCTGTCTCTCTGCCATTCATCCGTTAATCCTGTGGAAGCATGTCGGTAGCCTCTCATTCTACAGACTGACTTTGATCAATTGTAGCCATTTTTTAAACTGACCGTTTGTCAGTGGTTTTTTGATCGATGTAGACTGAGAGACGGGAGTTGTGACTGTGTGTGGGTATGTATGTATTTTTTTGGCATCAACATAGTTTGTCTTTATTGAAGCCAATTCATACAGGTAAGAAACTAATGAACTAAATGATGACTCATCACATACATGGACTGGGGGGAAATGGAGGCTGAATCAGTAGTTTAGCCGGCCTACTCAGGCTCCAGACACACGGTCAATGTCTCCTTCATTCTCTTTTTCTGGAGCCAATGTGGCCGTCAGTGTGCTAGAGTCTTGGTAGGCGCTGAAGTTTGCAACAGCCATTATATTTAGACTTAGAAAGAAAATGCACCTTTTTTACACATTCATATATTTATTCAATACAGTCCTGATGCAACTAAACCCTTAGGGCTACTGTATGCTGTAACTTCCATTAAAGCCTGTCCCCTGCCTAACCCCAGCCCGGTTAACTGGTCAAGCTATACACGTTAACAGAATAATTCAGGGAGAATTTCTTGACAGGCAAGGAGTTCCTGGCAGCATATTTTTTTTAATCAGTCTTAAAGCAGTCCAGCGCTCCACAGTACCTCTAATCTTAGTGTCTTCTGTTCTGCTGTTTGAATTTATCTTCTGAGGCCAAATAGTTTTTTAACTGTTGCTAGTAGGTGACTTATTAGTGTATATTAGTGTAAGTTTGTGAAAGCTTTCTGCAAATAACTCTTTGTTTGAATTGGCTTTTTATGGCTTGGGTTTGAGTGAATTAGTCTTAATTGAGCAAGCGTTTATCAAGCTTTTGTACTTTGCATGTTTTTCTATACTCTGAAAATGAAAATGCGGAAAATAAAGAGGTTTAAAAAACATAAATGCATTTTCTTTAATTCATTACATTCCACATTTCACAAAATGATTCAAATTATGTATGTACAACACTGAACCTTCCTGATTAAAACATACTGTCCTAACGTACTTTAACATTCAGAAGAAACAGAGTATCATTTGTAATGTAAAAAAATAACATTTCTACCCCAAATTGAGTAACAATAATTGGCATGAAGTGCGTTTAGGTTTGACAGCCTTAAGCCACTCATTCACATTATAAAGTCAAAGCTTGATTTTCTTTTCTGAACCAACAGCAATTCTGAAAGTGACTATGCCTCCATCAGAGAACGTGAGCATCAGTCTAGCACTAGTTGAGGGTTCTCCGTTGTGAGGATCCGATAGATACGCGCTGAGAACTCAGGGCCAACCCGCCTCTCCTTCACCACGCCCTTCACTGTGAGGTCAGCCAACAGACCACGCCTCTCCTTCTCCGAATCCAACTTCTTATATGCCTGAAGAAACACATTATACAAAGATGACATAAAGATGCAGTACTACAAACCAGTAGTAACCACCAAACTACACTCAAGAAACTCTAAGCTCCATGTAGATCATTCTTGGAATGCTTCATTTATTGACAGTTTAAGAGCCGAGAGGCAATGGAAAGAGGCCAAAGATGACAAAACTGCAGTAACTCTGTAGTTCCCATTCACTGTGAAACTGCTATACTTGTCCACACTTTTCGACCAAATTTCCATTATTCATAAACAATAAGGTCTGCAAACATTGAGTTCAAATTCTTGTTTCCTGTCTTGTCAGCAGTCTTGTCTCGACTGTTTTATAAGCATTTCTGAGCTTAGGTAAAGGCACAAGACAAAGATACACCAACCTTTTGTCATAAGCTCTTTACTGCATTAACACAACATTACTGAATAAAACTGCAAGGTGTGTTGGCAGATGATGGGCTGGTGTCTGCACAGTGGGTGTGACAGTGTAGGAGTGTGTACGTGTGTGTGTGTGTGTGTGCGTGCACGCTACCTGCAGCAGGAGTTGGGGGGAGGGGTAGGCTGAAGTGACTGCTGCAGCCACCGCAGGGCTCACGCGGTTCAGCTGCTGAAGTTGCCGGCTCCAAACCTGGGCTAGGCCCTTTCCGTCACGCTCCACCCGAGCACCCGCTGCCCACGAGCCATCCACACAGAAGCCTAGCTCCGTGCACTCGGTCATGGCCCTGTGAGTAAACACATACATACACACACTGTACTGTGCTGTGCTGTGAGGGCAAAATCTCCATACTAATGAACTAGTTTCTGGTAAGAGTACATGAAGACAAAAGAAAAAAGCACAGCCACTGCCATGTTTGTGTTTACGTGTGTCTGTATACTTTATAAAAGTGCACTCACTTGAAGGGGCGTTTGGACAGGGCCTTTGTGTAGGTGCACACTTGTTCTGTGACCTCCTTCCAGCTGTACAGGAAGTGGACACACACACTCTTGTAGAGCTGCAGGTACACCAGCACCTGTTCACAATCATTGATGTGCGCGATCATTTATACCGTCAACAGCTTTTTGAGGGCGTGGACCCTCAGCAACCAATGTTCCAGAAAGTAGCAAGACGAGCACAGTTCAGCCGAATCAGATTCTTATTGGATGTCATCAAAGATGACATTAATAACACCTGTTACTTACAGGAAATTGGCTGCTGTGACCCATTAAAATTGGTTGTGCATCTTGTGCTGTTTATTCTTGCAAGCTCATCAGTACTGGTCTGTGTGCAGTAAACACGACATCTCACCTCCTCTATCTCCAAATCCTCCATGCCCAACTGAGAGCGCAAGTCACCATGAGAGTGATACCACGAACCCCGTCTGACAAAAAGAAACACAGCAGTCTAAAAAAACACACACACACACACATACACACACAACTCTGTACACAACCATACCAGACCTTTTCCAAACAGTCCAATGATTCTAAAACATGTAGGCACTTACTTGCGTTGCTGACAAGAACCCATCACCAACATGGTGACGACAGACCCTTTATGTGTCCTCAGGTGGTCCGACAGCGCAGTCAGCAGAGGAGACTCCTCATGCCGGCCAGTGTTACCTTTCAATGTCTAAATGAGTCAAATCACAACACAACAATCACCTTTGAAATGGATGTACTGTCATTGCTGACAGACTTTGAGTATGTTTGTTCACGTTTCATTTGAAATGAAACATATAATAGGCTAGCGTGATACCTTGGGGTTCCAGCTTTTCAGCAAGTTGACTGCTGCAATCCACAAATGGAGGCAGCATACACAGCATGTGGTAGTGTGGATGCAACATGATGTGTAGGTGCCATTTGTGTAAAGTGCGTGCAAAGATAGACTACCTGTTTGACTGACAGCACTATTTCCATGAACTCATTCAAGGACACCACCATCAGCACCTGCTCTTCCTCCACCTCTTCACTCTCAACATCCTCCTATTATAAAAGACCAGCCACAAGGGTGTTGTCAATGTTATCGACATCACAAATATCTTTTTTGTGGAGATTATGGAAGTTGCATACTCTCAGCTGCTTATGGATTATGTTGTTTTACCTACAGTTTAACACTGCCATGCACTATAAGACTGCAGAGAGCAAGCTGGCTACCTGAGATGGGCTTCTTGACCAAGTGATGCTGTGAGTCAGAGAGTGGGGCTCTATACAATGTTTCCATTCAAGTTCCGAAAGAGTCTCGGCCAGAACATCCGAGTTTCCATCCTGCAGTAAAACTAGCATGCACACACAAGCACACACACACACACACACAGACAGAGAGAGAGAGAGAGAGAGAGAGTGAGAGAAAGAGACTGTTTATCATCACAGCGCTGCAAAAAAACACTTGACTGCCACAACAGTTTTATAAGAAATTCACCTGGGTGAATTCGCACTGTTAGACACTTCACATAATTTTCAGGCCGGTAACTTTTGACTCGCTCTGCAGCTTCTTTTCTCTTCTGCTGTTCCTGTCTTTTCTCTTCTTTCTTTTTCTCTCTCTCCTGTTTGGTTCTTTCTCGTTCTGCTTTTCTCTCCTCTGCTTTGGCTCGATCAGCGTCAATCTCTTCACGAGTTCGTCGTTTCTTTCCAGGACTTGGAGTGTTTGGCTCCGCTCGTTTCGGAGGTTGGAGTGCCTCATTCGTATGCGAAGATGCATCATCTTCCTCTTCTTCCTCAAGTATCACGATTGCGTTAGATTGCACACCACGATTCTCGCTGGGCTCGTTGATTTGAGGGGGACGTAAAGTTTTGCCGTCTTTCTCAATCAAGTTTGTGTATGAGTGTTTAGGAGTACATTCGGAGCCGCTTTCGACATCGGAATCTGATAATTCCCAGGTATGCACTCTTTTAGACATGGCCCGTCTTGCACGCTTAGTTGCCAAACTCGATACCTGCCTTCTGAGTTATACCGCAAGTCCTTATTAGCCGCACATCAGTCAGAGTTTTCTACATATTTTAAAAAGAGGAATTACTACTGGACGCAACAACAGCACCAACTGTCATACTTCTTCTAACAGGGCTTTTTCTTACTTCAAACAAAAACGCTTGGAATGGATACGGGTGAGCGCGAGGGACAATCTTTTCTAGGGCCAGATTGGTAGATAAACGCGAAAGACTTAGCTGGGCGTAACGCTTGTGGAAAAGGAATAGGGTTTTACACAGTAAAAATGTGGTGTTGGAAATTGGGCCATCGTCTGTTGGTGAGGCAACAAATTAAAAAGTCATTTGAAGTCAGTGTGACAGCTGTGCACAGGTGTCACAGGTGTCCAGACTGCAGCCTACATGGATTAGTTGCCTACATTAGCACACCATATGACGCTCGGAAACTCGGCAGAAGTCAGGCTCTAAGATGTGGGTCAATTGCACGCCTGGCAAAGATTAATTCAAAATAGCCCGATGGACCAATGTTGTTGTTGTTGTTAAGCATACCTCGCAACTTTAAGGGAAACACTAGATTTGTGAAGACTGAGCAAACTAGATCTGTGAAGACTGAACAAGCTCCCACTTACGATGTTCATATGTGCCGTCTAATCGTACTGTCAAAAATCATCATAATGTTAACTGTCCATTCTTTTCTTGTGCTCCCTTAAGAGATCTCAGAAAATTAATTATAATACGCCAATCATAATCCAGTCTCTTGACGCCCTGGATTTGACGTTGATGCACGAGTGCGGAAGTTCCTGTTCCAATCTATTGGAAGATAGGTAAGTCATGAGGAACAGCTTGGGGGGCAGTATGTCACACGTCCACTATGCTATAGATATCAGATGACTTTGCAGGCAGCAGCCATTGTGAAGAGTTGCATGTAAACAAAAAAAGACAAGCCACTCTTTAAATCTGGCCCTCCTTTACAGAGATTTCATCCAGAATGGCGAAACCAGCTGAGAAAGGTGGGTTAAACTGGTAAACGTCGCTGCTGTTTCCTCAATGTTAAAAAATGACATTCGAACAATATAGGCCAGCTAGCTGCTAAACTGCAGTTGTTTTGCATGTCAAATTTGAGTAGCATGAATTAGCTATTTAAACTTTGTGCTCCGCCAGGCGCCTTGGCCGAAGTAATTGTGATTTAACTTGAACAGATTACATGCAGATCATGTTCATGCTGTTACTATTTTTCTTTGTGCAGCCTATTACCGTTTTGTGGTACTGTTCTTCAACTGCCTGTTGACTTTCGGCTCCTACTTCTGTTTCGACATCCCAAGTGTGTTGCAAGACCAGTTCCAGGGGGTGAGTGTATGAAGCTAATTTGATTGCAGTGATTCAGGCCATTGCTTGTTTACAGGAATTAGGCAATCTCTAGACTGGACAGTGTATTTACGATGTAGGAGCTTTTTGAATAGTGTTTAGAAGATTTCTTTTCATTCATTTATTGTTTACACTAAGATTGGCACAGTGTATAATGTAGTAATCAATAAAAAATGTAATGTTCATCCCTCTACTTGCATGACGTTGGAATACAGTAGTCCATCATGCATAGAATACTTGTCTCACCTGTGTCATCATTGTTGAATTTGAACTATTTATGAATAGAACCTGACATGTCCAAATGCGACCATCATTAATGGGACCTCACCAAACACTACAGAGGTGTGTGTGGAGGGTTTAGGAATGAGCCCTCAGGAATATAACCTCCTCTACGCCATCTATGCCTGGACGTTAGTATCGAACCCCCTATGCACAAACACAAGCATATTGTTGATATGCCTCATGTTTATCTTTTAAAGCAACAAAATGTAATTTTTCACCACTATGACGTATACTTTTTTTATCAATTAGTTTTGGTACTATCTCCAAATTCATCTGGATGATATAGTATAGGTGTAGTCAGATGAAGGGTGGATAACTGCAATTAGTTCTCCCAGCCTTCTAGAATATGCACTGTGCAGTTCTGGATGAAGGGGAGGAAACACAAACTAAAATAACCTTTACATTGCTGAATGTATTGTCTTCAAACATCAATTAGCACCTTCTAGTAGTGCCAGTAAGGCTTTGGAAAATGTTTGGAAAGTTTTGTGTGTCTTTGAGGCAGCAAGTCCAGTAGTTTTACACCAAAATCTCCATAGTGTTGCTTTAAGGTGTCATTTGTCTAAATCTTCTTGTGTTCCCATAGAAATGCAGTGGTGGTGATTATGGCTGGCTTCCTCATTGACAAGCTGGGGAATCGCTGTAAGTGTGAGCCTATGTTTGGGTGGTTGACTTCAGTAATCCATCCTAAGGAAGTCTAAAACCAAAAAATGCACTGCTTTTGTCTTGTGCAAAAAGCAGCTTGGTCACGCTTTGCTTTAAGGAAAACTTAGTTCTGCCATCCAGGCACTATTTGACGCTGACAGTGCTATTTCTCTTGCAGTCGGCGTGTTCCTCTTCTCCTTCCTGACGGTGCTGGGGTCGGCTATTTTTGCTCTGGGGTCTCATTTTAAGGGTACCTCGACCCTGCTGCCCCTTATGCTAACAGGCCGCCTGCTCTTTGGATCCGGCAATGGCTCTCTCACCAGTAAGACCACCAGCGACCCCACATACACACAACCACTTCACATTAGCAGGGAAGCCACATACAGCAGTCAGTCTATATCCTGTGTGGGCCAGCAGATGGTGGTCTGAATCTATGCTCAGTCAAGAACTAGGCTTTAAAGCAAGCACTATCAGTTAGCGTTAGACCTTGAGGCGTTGCACCAGTGGCAGAATCCCAATGCCCTCCTTTAGCCCTAAACCCTGACCCCTAAAACAGTTAACCGACATGAATCAACTTTATGATTCATGACTTTATAAGTCTTTAAGGGTTCAGGGCTAAAGGTTAGAGATTCAATCAGTGTGTGTATGATCACCAGTACATTTAGCACTGGTGATCATACGTACTGATGATAATGGGTGGGAGGATCTGGGATAATCTGACTGTTGAAAACATGTGTTTGCATAATAGAGTCAGTCCCACAAGACCATATATGAAAACACTTTAAGAAGGTAGATTAGATTTGTGTCATGTTGTGTGTGTGTGTGTGTGTATGAGAGAGGGGCCCCACCGCATGCACAAGTGGTGTTATTCAGGAAGCAAGGATTACTTTAATGGAACAGAAGGACCACTGTGATGCACTGTACCACATTTCCCCTTCAGATTGTAAAAATTGTAAGAAGTGTTGACCTTAAATTTTGAAATGTGTCAAAAGTCAGGGACAAAAAAATTGCTGTTGTATCAATCCTTGTCAGAAAGGATTGCGTTGTATTGTTTTTACAGTTGTGCAGAACCGCATCACAGCATTCTGGTTCAGAGGAAAGGAGCTTGCATTAGCCTTTGGTCTGACCTTGGCATTCTCCAGACTGGGTTCGGTTCTTAACTTCTTTCTGACGCAGCGATTTGAGGCTCAGTTTGGCATGCAGTGGACTCTCTGGGGAGGTGAGAAACACAGCAGAAACCTGTAGTGTCCACAATATGTTTTAAAAAAAAAACAGTTCATTGGTAGTTTTTAGCTAGAAATTGATGTCAAAGTCACATTTTCTCTCACTCTGTGTGTGTGTATGTGACACAGGCACTCTTTTGTGTGTGCTGGGTTTCCTGTCTGCCATCACGGTGAGTGCTCTAGACAAGGTGGGCATGAAACAACTGGGTCTTGATGGAGCGATACAGGAAGAGTCTCGCAAAGTGGTGAGTGGACACAGTGTGTGTGTGTAAATAAGAGAAAGTGTGTGTGTTTAATGAGAATGGCTGCTTAGGACATTTAAAGTAGGCATTGTATGTTAAAATAATGTATTTGTGTGTGTGTGTGTGTGTGTGTGTGTGTGTTTGTGTGTGTGTGTGTTTCCATTTCCATGCTTGGATGAAGAGGATACAAGATGTGAGATTGCTGTCTCTGCGGTATTGGCTGCTGGTGCTTACCATCATGTTCTTTTACAACGGCATCTTTCCATTCATTGCTGACGCCAGGTACACTCACACACACTCACACACACTCACACACACACACACTCACACACACGCACACACATGCACACGCAAACACATGGACACATCCCGATTAACTTGATGATGGTTTGATGTGCTGCAGTAAGTTCATCCAGGACAAATACAGTGGCTATGATCAGAAGGAGGCAGCCTACATTGCTGGAGCCGTGTATGACAGTTCTCTAGTGCTCTCCGCCACTGTGGGCATTCTCATTGTAAGTACACTCATACACAATACAGATGGACATACACATGCAGTACAGACATACAGTATACTAAGGCTCTGTCTAAAATGCTGGCAGTCCACCCTTCTGAGATGGTGTTTAGTGGCAGTAAGCTGTCATGGCTTGACCAAATCTACTGCCTGTTAATACACAGTTGTTTAAGGGCAGCATATATATCCTCCTGCTGTCCTCAGTGTCCAAAATTTTATTGAGGTTAGCTTTCTGCATCTTGCCAACAATGTCAACAATTAAATAAATGAAAAATAACATTCGTTTAGCTATCTTGCTAGATTAACCGAAAGTTGTTAGCTGGTATCTCTGTGTCTCGCTGTCTGTTATGGTAAGCGATTTGTTAGACCCTGAAAATAGGCTGTTGGCAGCTACCTCTCTGTTTCAGACCCTGCTGTACTTGTGATTACTTCAATTTACTTATATAATTGTTTGCATTCCAATGCAGTTATGGTATATTCAGCATTACACATGATATGTGCGCGTATGTGTGTGTGTGTATGTGTGTGCTATAGGACTACGTTGGCATGAGGGGAGTGTTTGCAGTCTTATGTGCGGTCCTCACATTGCCAGTGTTTGGCCTGTTGGCCTTCACCTTCGTCGCTCCTCTCATCTGCACTATTTGGCTTGGAGTCACATACTCTTTTGCTGCGGTGAGTCACACACTCACTTGGATGTACATATAGCATGTGTATGGAGTAACACACACCCACTATCCTAAGCTATTTTCGTTTTTAATGTAGAATGATTGTATAAATAAATGTGTTATGAATTACAGACATTTATGAAGCACAGATAGCTTTCATATGTAAGTGTGTACTAATTTTGTCTTGTTTTTTTTTTTTTTTTCTTTTATGTTATGATTAGGCAAGTATGTGGCCCTCTATTCCTCTTGTGGTCCCTCAGGCAACTCTTGGGACGGCTATGGGCCTGGCTACATCTGTACAAATGATTGGCATTGGACTCTCTAACCTGGTGGTCGGTCAGATCCTGGGCACCAAGTCTAGGTAACACCAATGTACAGAATATATAAGTATACAGGCTGAGATGGATATGAAAGAATGAGAGCAGATAGCAGAAATAAGACAATAAGAAACAGATATTGTACATATTGTGGGACATGCACATACACTACTCCACATAGGTTATACACTCACTCTAAGATTCCCTGAGTGTGCAATGTAATTTGATCAGAGGGTGACCTTGATAATCATCCTCTCACTAGATTTAGACTACGTTCTCCCAATGTGTCAGATGCGTCATTTGTGTGTGTGTGTTTGTGTGTGTGTGTGTGTGTGTCTGCAGTGATGCCAAGATCCCCCTTTGGCGATGGCAGAGGATGATGATCTTCATGTTAGCCAACACCATCAGCTGCATTGCCACGGCAACAGCCCTCAACTTCGTGGACCATCGACAGGTGGGCTGCGCCAATTTGGCGGAGAGTTTCAATGAAAACGCTATGACTGCGATTATCTGTGATCTCCCACATCCCAACTATATTTAGTCACGGTACCAGTGTGGGTGGCTGTGTTTGTTGCTGGCCCTGAACTTTGCCAACTGTCTTTTACATAAGTCTCACAATGCAAGTTGCTCTGAGCTGTTGCCAAGCAACATCCTCATGGAGCCAATACAGAGATTTTGAATGTCCCCTGTGCTGTGCTGTGCTGTGCTATGCTGTGTGTCTGTGTGTGCGCGTGTGCGTGCGTAGGGGGGAACACTGAACAAAACAACCAAGAGGTCGGCAGCAGCTCCTCCAGCAGCGGACAGAGAGCCCCTGGTGGGAGAGGAGAGGGAAGGAGACGGAGACAGACAGGAAGAAGAGGAGTGACATCATCACCTCTAGCTTTTAACCACACCTGGAGCTCTCACCTTCTCAGATGACCAGGGATGTGGCATCACTCTATCACTTTATCACTTTCTCAATCTATCACTCTGTCTTTTCTAACACATCTTAAGAGATTTAGATGCATTCGGTCTTTGCTTTTTCAGTTCACTCCATTTGTTTCTCTACCCTTATCTTTACAGGTTGGTTTCTAAAGGAATGCAAAGGGAGTAGTGTGCCCTCTCAGGATCTCCGTAACTCTATACATACCCTCCCTAACTCTGAGCCTGAACCCTCAAAGACTTATCTGGCATAAGTCTTTGAGGATTCAGGGCTTAGGAGGGACAAGGAGACTCAGCTATTATATCCAGTGTTCACTGCTGGATGAAGGGACAGTATTTTGGTTTCCTCTGTGTATCAGAGGCTGGGAATATAATGTTGACAGTGACACAAGTTCAAAACATTGCAGTGTGGACTACAGCTTAACAGCAGAGGTTAGCTATATCCTTTCTGGTTTGTAGTCCTACTGAACCAAGTCTTTTACACTAAAGGATTATGTGTGGAGATAGTGGGTGATTTAAATATTACCACAACAATGGTATTTTAAGTGTGTGTGTGTGTGTGTGTGTGTGTGTGTGATAAAACCGAGATCAGAGATGTGCCAATCAGTTTTTTAGTAAATCGCTATGGCTGCCATAGTAGCTGTAGGATGGGATTTTTTTTTACTGCGTGCAAAAATTGTAACAATAAAAATGTTTTCGTATGAATCTGATTTCGTATGAATTTTATTTTTTAGATTATCCTAACATTACTCTTTTTGAATGGCCTTTCTGTAGCAGCAGAACTCACACACTGCAAGACTTGGATTTGGATCAGTCATTATCAAAAGCATAATTTTGGCTTAGGAGGTATCATGAGAAAATACTGCAACAAACCCTCGGGCATTACAAGGCTAAATTTGGTTAAATATGTTTAATCACTTATTGTACAGAATTGGAAATGATATTCCCGTCTCCTTACAGCGCTTAGTATCAAAAATCAGACACGTTGGTCTCTGGTTACTACGCTTAGAAGGGTATTATCTTGTTCAGAACACTGCAGCGGTTTGCCGAGTCTATAGTTGGTGGCCTTAGAAACCCACACACAATGCCGTGGTGTCGATGAATCTGCCCACGCACATGCTGCATGCGCGCTGTGCGCTATGAGAGCTAGCCCACACCACCAGGGAACGCCATAACGCCTCCGACAGCACTGCTCTTGATTTCTACGTTGGTGGACGTTGCCCCCAGCAACCACAGATCCTGGGTCAGTTTCAACGACAAGTTTTACGCGCCATGACAAAATGGGCACACTTTTGGCAGCTGCAATTATAGTATGTGAATAACGATTAACACCAAATTACAAAAATAAAACAGTTAACTGCCTATTATTGTTTTCTCGTGCATACGTTTTTAGTCACTTGCTTTTGGATTGTCTTAACTTTTGTTGTGGTGACTGGAGTTAATACTAACTTCGTACCCCAGTTAAACTGAACTACTACACTCACTCCTGCTGAGTCTTATGGCTGCCCACCGAACTTGATCCCTGTTGTTCCATAAAAATTGGCAAGATCTTTATTTTCCCATTGGACGAGTATCAATTGTATCCCTTGTCTGTGGGTGTATCTCCTACCCTCATTGGTTACAGCAGATGTCATTCAATGCCTCTCGTATTTTTCCCAGCCCCTCCCAACCTTTTGGCTCCCCGTTGAGTGTGTGTATGAGTGTGTGTGAGGGAGAAGAGACTCGAGCGAGCACTTTAATAGTTTGGCTTAATGCGGTGGCCTATGACACGCCAGGGGCATGGAAGCTGACGGAACTTGTTTGTAAGAAGTTGGAGGTTCTCGAATCTGCACATACGGATCGACGAAAACTAATACATGAACTGACGCGTACTTTCTCCGCCATATGCCCCCGTGATACTAGCGAGCTGGCGTATTTGGAAAGTGCAAACCTGAGCACAACCCCTGGATTTTTTTTTCTGACGTTCCATTAGTTTTAAACTCCATATTGACTCCAGTTTTAGCTTCTATCACCTGCTGACGCGTAGCCTACTGCAAAAAACAATAGGATGCGCGTAATCTGGATGCAAGTAGAAATGTGAACGGTAACGTCAGCTGAATTGGTACCGGAGGAAATTAGCCCTGTCCCGTTGAGTGCTGTTGGGAGCTTCGGCTGTAAGCTTCACCTGCGGGATGTAGTTTGCCTCAGGAATAGGAGACCTTGATGCGGATTGGATAGACCGGAGAACTCATCGTTGTCCTCACAACGTCAGCGAGGCTATTCCTCACTTTAAATGATCTGCGCTGCGCTGAGGTGGAGGCCTCTAAAAAGTTTATTTTGATTGTGGTACGTGGTAACGACCGTTATAGCTACAGCACAAGATAAGCCGACACGGCTTGCAGATGAAAATCAAGTACATCGCAGGAATCAACTGTTAACCTCGCGCGGTTGTAGGCATTAGATGAGCGTAATGAGCTTTTGCGTATCTGATTAATTGCCAGTTTACAGTGTGGGAATGAGACGTTGGATGCGTGGGTAGCACTTTTGTGAAGGCATAGCACACTGATATTTGTGTCGTAGGAGGCTTATGCTATTCCCACTGTATTATTCTCATATACTTCAGCCCTCATCCCTGACATAGACGACTTCCCGAGGTGTGTCTGAAGCTGTATCATCTCCTTCCCTGGAATTTCGGAATGCGTTGGTATCTGATTTTCCATGCGCGCCCCTGACCGGCGCTGTCCTCGCGGTGTTGACTGCAGCACGCGGAGGAGTCTCCGTTTAACGGCAGAATTGCGCAGTTAAATTTTTTGGTAAAGGGAGAACGGAGAGAGCGCAGGTCAGCTGTCCGCTCCAATTATGTCCACCAGAGAGAGTGCGTGCCGGAAGTTCCAGGCGAACATCTTCAACAAGAGCAAATGCCAGAACTGCTTCAAGCCGCGAGAGGTCCATCTGCTCAGCGATGAAGACTTTAACCAGGTAAACAAGTGCACAGGGTCTCAGCAAACGATGCTTGCCTCTAGAGACCATGGATGCGACAAAGACAGACGGGGCAGTGAGAGGCCCAGAGAGAGAGAAGGAAGGGTGGAGAGAAAAAGTTCTGCTGTAAATTAGAATTGACCATTTCTGTTCCAGAAATTGCGTTATGCAACCTTAACTTGAGGCAGCATTAAGGTAATGGCAAAGACATGCATTGTTATTTCTGTAAGTTGGCCCTGTGACAGACACAAGTGCCACGCGCAGCCATGTAGCTCATTTCATTAATGGTAGCCCATGAATTGTCAGAAAGATTGGAAAGTGTTGGTGTGGGGAGGATGCTGTTGAGCGCCAAGTCGTCAGAACAGTCCCCACAAGTGACTCATTTGATCAGGCGATTTGTAGCTGGATCCTCCACAGCATGTAAAAAGTAATCATACTGTTGGGTAAAAGCAAAGTGTTCAGAGTCTGCATTTTTATATGACTCAGTTGCCTGAATACTTCCTGAACCTCCTATTTGTTATATGTGACCACTCATAGATACACATGCATATACACACACACACACACACTCAAACACTGTCTTGTTCAGCTGGTTCAGAGTGGTTCATTCCATACATATTTTCTGTCATGCTTTTGTCATGCTTTCAGCCTCATAGTGGAACACGCGCGCGCACACACACACACACACACACACACACACACACACACTTTGTCATGCAACCTTAAACTCAAGCTAACTTCCTTTGCCAATGTCATTTACAGTAATAATAATTTAATGTGCGCGCACACACACACACACACACACACACACACACACACACACACACAGAGCCCTGTCACACCCCCACATTGAGATAGATGAGAAGAGAAGAGAGATGGTGAGATGGGGGTGGAGGCCCAGTGAACAGAAGTGAACTTTAGTCATTGGAGGGGAAAACCTGACCTACATACACACACACACACACACACGGCTTCCTGCACCCAGCCTTACATCCCTGGGCAGACCAGACCCCCGGTTCTCTCCCCTCCCCTCCCCCACTTTAGTTTTCTCCTGCCATAGCACTCATCCCCTCTCATCCTCCCATCCTGCTACACCTCTCTCACATGATGCGTCTCCTCATTTCACTCTTCTCTCTCTCTCTCTCTCTCTCATACACACACATCCTCCCTCTCTGCCTGCTCTTTCTGCAGTTGAAAGGGAGAGCACGAGGCCAATCTCAATAAGGATTTGAAGAATCTGTCCTTTCAAGCAGAGATAATGTTTTTTTCTTTTTGTACAGTGCACTTGCTTAAACTCGGGCACGCACACACACACACACACACACACACTGTAAGCCATAAAGCAAACACGGCTTTTGATATGTGGGTCCCAAGTTTGTGCTTTACTGTATTTTAAATGAAATGAGAAATGATGACCATTGTGCGTTCTGCATTGATGTCATGCGTGGGTCGTGTGTGTGTCTGTCTGTCTCTGTGTGTATGTGTGTGTGCGTGTGAGAGGGTGTGTAGACTCAAGGCCTGGGATGCATTGTTGGACACATGCTTACTGTTGCATAGACATGTGCGATTGGACAGCTCGGTGGCAGTGCTTTTCTCTGAGCAAAGTCTGTTTGTTTCCCTCTGTCAAGGCTAAACCTGTGTATGGAGGATGGCTTTTGTTGGCACCTGAAGGAACAAACTTTGATAATCCCATGCACCGATCACGGGTAAGTTTTCCCCCTCGTGTCCTGTGTGTGTGTGTTTGCACAGTCACTCTTCTAGCTTAATTAAAAGTGTTGGACGGAACTGATGTCCATACAGACAGCCCCTGGTCTCAATCTTCTGCCCCTACATGCTGAAGCAGAGTCTTATTTTGGACAAGACATTCATCACCTTTGGAATGAGTCAGAAATAAACAGAGATTTCAGACAAATTTAGAAATTAATTAGTCACAGTCATCTCTCTCTCTCTCTCTCTCTCTCCCTCCCTCCCTCTCCCTCTTCCCTCCTTACCTCTCTGGTTGGTTTATCTTTCTCGATATCATTTATCTCTTTAACTCTCGTACTTTGTGTCACTTACTTTCATTCTCTCCCCTTCTTTTCTCCTTATCTGTGTGTGTAAGATCAGAAGGGTAGCCATCAGGAGGCTAAACCAGACACCTCTTGAGTTCTGTACCCTCGCGATGGCTCTCCGACTCGCCTCCCTCCTTTTGAAAGACACTGGAGCTCAAATCTCCCTCGCCCTGCTTAAAACCAAGAATGGGTCAGACAAGATAAAATGCATGTAGGAGTTCTGTGTTAAGTCTCCTTGGGACCTCTCTGCCTTGTCCCCTTGGAGGATCCCAATCTGTTGGCAGCTTGTCACAGTCACTGTCCTTAAAACGCTTTAAGTGCAAGCACACACACACACACACACACACACACACACACACACACACACACACACACACACACACACACAAGGGTTCACAGTATAACAAGGCTTTTCCTCATGTGTTATATTGCTGTGCTGAGCAAAGAGCAGGGAGGAAGACTAGAGCCAAACACAGTGACCTCTAGAGAGATGGAGGGATGAAGGGAAGGGAGGAGGGAGAGATAGCAGCAGACGGAGCACCAGAGATAAGGTTTTTTTTTTAGCTGGAGTGACTGCTGAGGTCATTGACAGCGCTGAAAGCGTAGTAATTGTTGACGGTATCACAGCTGAGTTCAGTGTGTGGCGCTCCAGTGAATTTCTCCAAAATCCTTCCACCAAGGTGGATCTGATTTCTGGGCTCTGGCAGTGGGGTTGGAACATGCTGTTGTCAACGAAAATGGAATTTTGGCGAGACAGACTGAGGCAGAGAAAGGAAGGAAAGAGGGAGCGACAGAAGGAGAACGGGAGGAAGAGTGAGAGAGAGAGTGAGAGAGAGAGAGAAAGAGAGGGGAGACAGAAATGTGTGTGACAGAGGAATAGAGCAAGTGACAGAGGAAGACTGAGACTGAGCAGAGAGACGGAGAGGACGCCTGAGAGGCTTTTTAAAATAGAGCTGGGTCATTGCCACTGAGGCCCTCGCAGCAGTGTGTGTGTGTGTGTGTGTGTGTGTGTGTGTGTGTGTGTGTGTGTGTGTGTGTGTGTGTGTGTGTGTATATATGTGTGTGTGTGTGTGTGTGTGTGTGTGTGTGTGTGTGTGTTTGGTGGGGATGCGGGGAACTCTGGACTTGCTGAGTCACACCATCAGCTGCAGACCCTGAGAATCTGACAGGAAGCCTAGGGGGGTAACCAGCAGTGGTGTGTGTGTGTGGTGTGTGTGGTGTGTGTGTGTGTGGTGATGGGAGAGTGAGGAGGATAGAGGGAAGGTCTGACCTAAGATCAGTGTGAAAATAGAACAGAAACCACCACGGCTCCCTAGTGTTGTTTTTCCTTTATTCCCACTCAGTGAGCAAATGGAGTTCTCTCTGTCACATGATGTCTCCATCTTACACACGCACGCACGCACACACACACATGCACGCACATGAACGCGCACACACGCACGCACACGAACGCACACACACACAGTCAGTAATGCTTTCACCATTTAAAAATTCCCAACACACATATATACATCACACATCCTGTAAATCTACAAGTGTGACTCCAGTAGTTTCAACAGTAGAAATGAGCCCATGCACGAGAACAGAACATTAGAAAACCTGCTTTTGGCCTGATTTGTTTGGTTTGGTTTTGTTTTGTCTTGTCTTGTTTTCTGAACAGAAATGGCAGCGGCGGTTCTTTATCCTGTATGAACATGGACTCCTGCGGTATGCTTTGGATGAGATGGTAAGTACCTTGCTGTGTGTGTGGTGTGTGTGGCGTGTGGTGTGTGTGTGTGTGTGTGTGTGTGTGTGTGTGTACCACACTTCATAGCGCTTCTTTGTTAGGCGTGCTTGTTTTTTCCTTGCTGTAATGCTGCGTCTGTCTTCCTGCTCTACTGTGGTCAGTAGGTGTTAGTAGTTGTGTTTTCTAGAGAAAGTATCCGCTGTTGTGTGTGTTCATTTGTGTTGTGTGTATGAGAGAGAGGCAGATGGATGGAGTGCTTTTGTGTTGGTCATTGAATGTGTCTGTGAAAGGGTAGTTGTGAATGTGTGCATATGTGTGAGGTGTACACATCTCCTCTGCTGAACTCAGTGTTTAAATCTATTTTAAACCAAACAGGTGTGTGTGTGTGTGTGTGTGTGTGTGTGTGTATGTGTATGTATATATGTGTGTGTGTGTGTGTGTGTGTGTGTGTGTGTGTGTGTGTGTGTGTGTATGTGTGTGTGTGTGTGTGTGTGTGTGTGTGTTTGTGCGTGTGAACACTTGTTTGTTTGTAAGGGTTACACAGTGGGCGGGTGTGTATTGATTGGCTTGTATGCTGGTTATCTAACAGCTTGGCTGAGCTCATAATCTGGTCCAGTTCGAATGGAAAGCTGTGAAGTTTGGGCTGCAGTCTGGAGGATTTGGCGCTCAGTGTGGCTGCTGTTTGAAGTGCTGGATTTATGAGTGTGTAGATGAGGGTTGTGTGTGTTTATGAGCGCGTGTGTGTGTACGTATGTGTGTGTGTGTTCATGCAAGGTTGGTGGGGTGGGGGGGGGGGTGTTCAACTAAAAGACGCAGAGTGTTGCACAAGGCTTCGTCCTGTCTGTGTGTTATGTGCATACAACGTGCATATTTGCCTGTACATCTGAGGCCTTTGCGATAGGGTCTGAACATGTAGCATGTGACATGTGACCAACTATTTGCTTAGTGTGTGAAGGAGAGCTATAGGACCAGAGATCCAATGCGTGGGTGAGAATTGCATTCCCTGGGATCATTAGCATGGCCATGTGAAAGCCGTGCCTCCGGTGTGGGACCTGCCATGATGCTGGCCGGGCCCAGCCCTGTGTGTGGGTGGCCTGGGGAAATGCTAGACTGCGTCATCAGAGATGGTGGTTAAAAATGGTGGTCAGTATATTTGTGGCGTAAAAGACAACATCAGGGTTGGCGCTAAACTTGGCTTGTTGTCATCGAGGTCAATCAGACTTTTTTACATGGCTTATACATCCAAGTGTGTGTGTGTGTGTGTGTGTGTGTGTGTGTGTGTGTGTGTGTGTGTGTGTGTGTGTGTGTGTGTGGTGTG
>PYXC01001354.1:902500-910000 GCA_015244755.2 Tenualosa ilisha
GTTTTCACACACTCTTTCAGCTGAGAGGTTTACCCATGCTGCTACACACGCACTTTCATTGTAGATTACAGATACACACACACACACACACGCGCATCTACAAGCACACACGTATATGTACACATGTCCTTTGACCCCTGACCTTCTGATCCCTTATAGGTTTAGGTAGCAGAGGGCTGGACAGAAGTGACCGCGAGAAACCAGAGGGCACAAGAGAGATGGGGGGAGAGAGAGAGATAGCGAGAAAGAGAAAGAGATAAGTGTCACAGGGGAGACCAGAGGTCATAGCACGAGGGGTCATATCCGCTAATCATTCTCTCTTGTGTGTTTTGGGGAAAGGTGTGTCTGTATTAGGGAGGGTGTGTGTGTGTGTGCGCGCGCCTGTGTGTGTGTGTGCGCGCCTGTGTGTGTGTGCGTGCGCCTGTGTGTGTGTGTGTGTGTGTGTGTGTGTGTGGTGTGTGTGCACGCCTGTGTGTGTGTGTGTGTGCGTGCGCCTGTGTGTGTGTGTGTGTGTGCGCGCCTGTGTGGTGTGTGTGCGCGCCTGTGTGTGAGTGTGTGTGTGCGCGCCTGTGTGAGTGCGTGTCAGGGAGTGGAAGAGAATTTCGTAGTGCAGCCTGGCTCTGTTTCTAACACGTGAGCCTGGAAACCCCTCACTCCCTCCCCAAACACACACACACACACACACACACACACACACACACACACACACCGGCCCTCTCTGAGCATCAGTTCTATTTTTACTCCTTCTCTTTCTCTCTCTCCCTGTCTCTCTTTCTCTCCCTCCCTCTCCTATCCACCTCTCCACTCTCTTTTGTGTTGTGTGTTTTCATGTGATGGGGAGCTGTGCAGCCTGGGAACCCTGCACTCTCAACCAAACTACACTCCTCCACAGCCTGGGAACCACTGTGTGGTGTGTGTGTGTGTGAGGGGGGGGGGGGTTACAGGGTTAACCCTTGCCCCTCCAACCCGTCGGCACTAGGAACCAATCTTCTGGAATGTAAACATTGGTGGATTACAGAAAAGGCACTCACACACACACACACACACACACACACACACACACACACACACACACACGTACATCACGTACATACGCACCCCTATAATCCCAGACCACCACTCAGCCTAACTGTATCCACTCTCTCTCTTTCCCTCTCTCTTTCTCCCCTCTTTTCTCCCTCTCCTTCATCCCTCCATCCCTGTGCCTAAGAGGGACCAGTCATTCCTGCCCCACAGAGTATCCTTCCCTAGGAGCCTTTGGATGAGATGAGTGGGCCTCTCTCTTGTTCTTTTCCCCCCTTCTTTCACATGCGCATCAACTCTCTCTCTTTCTCTTTCTTTCTTTTCTCGCTCTCTTTCTCTCTCTTTTTCTAATAAATCAGTCGAGTTGGCAGTAGAAACCAGTGCCATTGTTCCACTGCCCCCTTGCCTGTAAAGCCAACCAGAGACTGTGTGTGTTTGTGCGTGTGTGTGTGGTGTGTGTGAGAGTGTGTGTGTGTCTGTCTGTCTGTCAGAGACTGCTTGCTCAGTTTGCTCCAAACACAAGATACAAAAGAGGCTCAGCCCTTCAGACACTCAATAAAGAGACTGTGTGTGTCTGTGTGTGTGGGTGTGTGTGTGAGAGTGTGTGTGTGTGAGAGTGTGTGTGTGTCTGTCTGTCTGTCAGAGACTGCTTGCTCAGTTTGTTCCAAACACAAGATACAAAAGAGGCTCAGCCCTTCAGACACTCAATAAAGAGACTGTGTGTGTGTGTGTGTGTGTGTGTGTGTGTGTGTGTGTGTGTGTTGTGTGTGTGTGGTGTGGTGTGTGTTTGTGTTGTGTGTGTGTGTGTGTGTGTGTGTGTGTGTGTCTGTGTCTTAAGATATAAGTATACTCAAGGCAGCTGTTCTGTTGTGTCTATCTGAGAAAAGCAGGTGTGTGTATTGCCTTTCACCTTCACCTTTGACCTTACACACACTCACAAGAGTGTGTACAGAATCTCACACACACACACACACACATAGAGGGAGGGAGAGAGGGGGAAATAGAGAGTGAGGGAGTTTTGCTGTCTGTCTTCCTCTGTCTTGTTTCTGACACAGTGACGGTTTGAGTGTGAAGGGTAATTTCCTTGATCAAAGGGTGTGTGTGTGTGTGTGTGTGTGTGTGTGTGTGTGTGTGTGTGTGAGATCGAGACAGAGAGACGGAGAGAAAGGGATTTACAGGTGTGTTTTGAGTGGCAGTATCCGGTGGGATTTATTTATTGTCATTTAATTGCAGACTTCAACTCAACAATCACCACATTCCAATTGGCTGATGCGTGTGTGTGGTGTGTGTGTGTTGTGTGTGTGGTGTGTGTGTTTTGTTGTTGTGTGTGTGTGTGTGTGGTGTGTGTGTGTGTGTGTGTGTGTGTGTGTGTGTGTGTGTGTGGAAAGTTTGTGTGTGATGTGCACATTACCATTCTAACAGAAAACAACCCATGTCTCTTGCTTGTCAACATTTTGAACTGAGTGTGAGTGGGTGTTTCATGACTTCCAGGAGCTGAACACACACGGGCACGCATGATTTGCGTCATATGAATGCCTTAGCATTGCATCAACTGTTGGCTTGATAAGAAGTAAGTGTGTGTGTGTGTGTGTGTGTGTGTGTGTGTGTGTGTTTTTACTTGTTGTCCCTGGTGACTATGGTATCAGTAGTTTTGCCAGTAAACTGCATATTCTCTCCATCACTGTACCTGCTGACACGGCTGTGTGAGAGGGAGAGGGAGAGAGCATGGGTGTTGGGCACTAGAATGTTCCTCTTATGCAGTAAATAGAAAGTGTGTGTGTGTGTGTGTGTGTGTGTGTGTGGAGGGATTGGGCTGTACAGCATCAGCATCTGTGTGAATTAGAGCAAAAAGGAAATCAACAGAGTTGTCATCATGCCTGCATTCAGAATTGATCTCCTAGTAAAATCATCATGTGAATGTGTGGTGTGTGTGTGTGTGTGTGTGGTGTGTGTGTGTGGTGTGTGTGTGTGTGTGTGTGTGGTGTGTGTGTGTGTGTGTGTGTGTGTGTGCGTGCGCGCATGCACATATGTTCTAGAGGTAGTGTGTACAAAATGAGGGACAGAGGGGCAGATTGTGTTTGTATTTGTGCGGCTCCACTGCCCTTGGCCTTTTTGGTTGAGGTTGTGCTCATGTTTGGACATTTGTCTAGAGAAATCTGTCTGCTCTGAACAAACAGCAAGCTCAGGGCTCACACTCTCTCTCTCTTTCTCTCTCTCTTTCTCTCTCTCTCTCTGTCTCTGTCTCTTGCTCTCTCTCTCTCTCTCTCTCTCTCTCTCTCTCTCTCTCTCTCTCTCTCTGTCTCTCTCTCTGTCCCTGTCTCTCTGCTTGTGTCCTTCTGAATGCTGTATTGTAAGTATTGTGTGCCTACTACAGCACCACAAAGAAGGGATTGTTCAACATGTCAGACACACTCTCTCTCTCTCTCTCCCCCTTTCTTTCTTTCTCTCTCTCTCTGTGCACAGGCACACATAGTCTGTCACTCTCCAAGTAACACACACACTCACTGTCTGGTATACTGTAACAGCCTACGGAGCACTCTCAGCTTCAGTCATTCTCTTGGTCTTAGTCACTAAAGTGTGCGTGTGTGTGTGCGTGTGTGTGTGTGGGTCTCTGTGCAAGTGGTGAAGTCAGCTCAGTAAATTATGAGAATTCTGCCGTCACTTTTTCCCATTTTTAGGAAACTGTACACAGGCCAGATACATGGTCATGTTTCACAACTGTAGCTGTAAAACCAGTGTGGTCTCGCTGTGTGTGATGTCTGAAGGCGTGTGTGTGTGTGTGTGTGTGTGTGGTGTGTGTGTGTGTGTGTGTGTCTGTGTGTGTGTGTGTTTCACATAGCAACATTATCCTTCAACACTTTTTTGTTTTTTTTGGTCGATGTGTCATGCCTTGTAGTACGTGGTAGACTGAAGTACTTTAAGCATGTTTGTGGACGCATAGCGTCCAGTGGAAAGCCAGGCATGTGCTTCTGCATGTGCTTCTGTGAGTAAGGTGTGGGTGGGTTTTTTTTTTTCAGTTTTCTCTCTCCCAGATGCATCCTGGGAGATTTCTGCCTGGGGTCGGCGCAGAAATTTATGTTTTGATTCTGATGCTAGTTAATCTGCTTATGCTATACTCTGCCAAAACCCATACTTGATCTGTGTGTGTGTGTGTGTGTGGGTGTGTGTGTGTGGTGTGTGGGTGTGGGTGTGGGTGTGGGTGTGGGTGTGGTGTGTGTGTGTGTGTGTGTGTGTGTGTGTGTGTGCATGTGCGTGTGCATGCATGCGTGCGTGACGGGGCTTTTAGGAAAGGGCAGACACTGTGTGTATGTTTGTGTGATATTGACAGATGGCCTCAGCCTGATTCTGACTCAGCTCTCAGGACAAGCTGACACACACGCACATGAACATCCTCACATGGAAACACACACACACACGCAGACACACACGCACATGCATATACGCTCACAAGCGTGCGCACACACACACACGCACACACACACACCCACGCACGCACACACACACACACACACACACACACACGTACATGCACATCGGCTACACACAGCAGTCAGTGCCAGCTGTCAGATCCCTCTTTGACTCTTTGCTTAGACCTCTAGCATTTGTTCATGCATACACACACATACCCTCATGCAGACATTGACCCTGACAGTGGGTCTGTCAGCTGAGGACAGAACACAAGTGTGTGGGAACACACACACACCCACACACCCAGAGACGCACACACAGTGCTTGTTGTGTACACTCTGTGGATGGCTTAGGATGATATATTTCTGTGTGTGTGATGATGTGTTGGAAAAACAACCCATGGGGTGTGTGTGTGTGTGTGGTGTGTGTGTGTGTGTTTGTGTTCTGTTCTGTTCTGCATGCTCCAGTCTGTTGGTTCCAATCTTTGTTTTGGAAGTGCACCCTGTGCTGTGTCTCGTGTCTGTCTGTCTGTCTGTCTGTCTGTCTGTGTGTCTGTGTGTCTGTCTGTGTGTGTGTGTGTGTGTGTGTGTGTGTGTGTGTGTGTGGTGTGTGTGTATATATGTGTGTGTGTGTGTCTGTCTGTCTAACTGTCGTCTGTGTCTCTCTCCCCTCCACAGCCCAGCACCCTGGCTCAGGGCACCATCAACATGAACCAGTGCAGTGATGTGGTAGATGGCGAGAGCCGCACAGGCCAGAAGTACTCCCTCTGCATCCTCACCCCAGACAAGGAGAGCTATATCCGCGCCGAGAGCAAAGACATTATCAATGGGTGAGACACACACACACACACACACACACACACACACACCCTTGGCCTTCTGCAAACACTCACAGCTAACTTCACTTATGTAGATCAAAGTGACGTGTGTGTGTGTGTGTGTGTGTGTGTTTGTGCGTGTGTGTGAGAGTGAATGTGTGGACAGAGGCCCAAACTTCAATAACAGTGTCCTCTAATGCACACAAGCTGCACATGCAGTGACTGGTTAAGTGAATCTGAGGCTGGCTCTCCGCAAGCTTCCCCAGGCTTTCTGTTCCGGTCTTGAGGATGATGCCTGTGCTGTATTGTTTCTGGGCTAACCTGGGCTGGAGTTCCTCATTCCAATGCAGACAGAAGTATTTGTTTACACTGCTGTTTTTAGACCTGCCGTCATTTGCATGAGTGTTGCAATCAGGTGTGAGTCTCCCTTAAAGTGCCTGTTGTGCAGCCAGTGCACGGAGATCTCGGTCTTATCTTATCTGTCATGGTGCCATAATGGGCTCACTCACCGTCATTATCACAACAACTCTCAGCTTCTCTGCAGACTTGCATGCACCTCTGCTGTGCTTGCAGCCTCCCCTGCGATGCTCCCTGCAAGCCTTTTGTTGCGGCTTGGACACGCAAGGCGGAAGCACAGACGGTTTTTTGCCCTGTGGCTGTCGTTGTTATTGTTGATGATGTTGTTGTTGTTGATAGGGCCTCATCAAGGTGAGACATGTCTGAATGAGGGCGACTCAGCCTCAGTCTCAGCCTCAGTCTCAGCCTCAGTCTCAGCCTCAGTCTCAGCCCCAGTCTCAGCCCCAGTCTCAGCCCCAGTGTCCTCACATAGCCACTCACGCCATTAACTCCATCTCACCAGGCCAGCCGATGTCAGCGAAAATTCGACGAGGCATTTCAAACTTGAGAATAATCAATTGCTGCAAGCACAACACACACACACACACACACACACAACACACACACACACACACACACACACACACACCACACACACGCACGCAGGCAGGCAGACACACGCACGCACGCAGGCAGACACACACACACACACACACACACACACACACACACACACACACATACACACAGGCAGACACACACACACACACACGCAGGCAGGCATACACACACACACACACACAGGCAGACAGGCAGGCAGGCAGGCAGGCAGACAGACAGAGCAGAATTATGTTGCTCCCTTTGCAGTCCTGCTCTCTGTATGCATATTGACCGCCTCTCTCACTGTGCTCTCCACCCGCTGCATAAATATTTGCGAGCTCCAGTGTAGGAGCCATAAAAAATAATGAGCAGTGGCCTAGAGCAGCAGCAGGAAGTGGTGGTGTGTGAAAGTTAATCACTCACATCTGCCTGGGCCACTGGACTACGGCGGCTCATCTCAAACTACCGGCACTCTCGGACTCAGCCTGGGGCCTCTGGGTGAGCGGCCCATCGTGCTCTGGGGGTCGGGGGCCAGTGGGCCCGAGGCCTGGGGGATGGGTGCTCTGGAGCCAAGGCTGAAAGCTAATGGCCTCTTGTCATGTGAGGGAGTCAAGGATGGAGTTAGCGTGCTTCAACCACACACACTCCTACCCTTCCCCCCCCACACACACACACACCACACACACAACACACAGTGGCTGCCAGTTGTTCTGAGAAAGTTCATCTTCATCTGGCCCCTGTGTTTTCAGGACTATAAATAAGTTGCATTCTGTTTGATGGAGACGGCTGCTGACCCTCCACCCCCACCCTGGCCCTCTCTACCCCTCCACCCCCTCTGGAGTGCCCCAGCAGCTGGCCTCTGGTGGGAGGTTACCATGAGCTGATTAGTGTGAAAGCAGATGAGTGTGGGTCTATTGGGAGAGATCCCACGTCCTCTAGTGGAGACTGACCCCCAGTCCCTGTTCACTCTGTGTGTGTGTGTGTGTGTGTGTGTGGTGAGGCATCCCGACTCACCTCTGGAGCCATCGTCCATCTGGACACTGACCTCTGTCTGCTTATTGGGCTGAGGGAGGAAACCTCAAACAGTAACAAACAAAATATGAATGTGTGTGTGTGTGTGTGTGTGTGTGTGTGTGAGAGAGATCTTCAGAATGGCATCTGGCTATAAAGGCAGCAGCATGATTGGGATTGGTTAAGGATGCGTTCCAGTTTGCTGCATTGGGCCTTGATACTGGATTTGTGCCTGTAACAGTAGGTGATGAAATGTAAGTGTGTGGTCTAGTGTATGATCATACAGGTATATCAACTGAATCAGA
>PYXC01001354.1:915000-917500 GCA_015244755.2 Tenualosa ilisha
GCTGCAGGCGGTAAAACACATCAGTAGCTTTTGAAGCCAGTTTGTAGTAGCTGTTTCCACATGGTCCACAAGGGCTGCATCGCCCAAATGATGCCAAGTTTGGCTGGCATCCTCTCAACTCAGGAAGGGTGCAGTGGGGCCTGTGCTGGATGGCAACACATCTTTGTTTGGGCTCAACTGCAAAACCTGCTGAGACCAATGCCAGAGCCCACAGACTACCCACAGAGCCCTTTCAGCTCCGACTAAATATTGAAAATACTTGAAAAAAACAGGTAAACAGGAAATTGTAAAGCGGATAAACTGTAAGAAAAGAATGTTTGTTGTTCATGTTTAATCAAAATGTCTATGGTTCTTTTTGGGCTAATTTATTGACTTAAATGTTTGTTAGGAAGTAGTCTTACATACAGTGAGACTGATGTGAAAATCAGAAAGAAAGAAGTTTTGTTTTATTTTGTTATGAATCATGCAACCCCTGTGGACACGGCAACTATAAATTAGGCGAGCGTAAGCATCACAGCGTGCAATTACTCTTGTGTTGGAGTTGTTAACTGATCTGGTAATCATGATGTCTGGTTCAGTAGCATTGTGAAGTGTACATTTTGATTCCTGATGATTGGGTGTCAGTGCGTAGTAGAGAGTGACCGGTGATGGAAGCATTTCCTGTCCTCCTTCCACTCTCCTGACGTCTGGGCTGTCTTATCTGGCCCTCCTGCTATTTAGTTTTGTTCTTTCTCTTCCAGGCCCCTCCTCTGATTCTCCGCCTACCTCCCGCTCCTGCCACGCCCACTGACTCCTGTGCTTGCTCTCATTCTGCCCTCTACTCGCTGGGGAACATGTGCACGCTCCAAGCAACAACACACACACACACACACACACTGTACATATACATGTTTGTATAGACATACTATACATGCATACATACACACATACATGTATACATGCATATTTTACATAGTGTATACAAAACATGCATACATATACACATGAATGCATACAGTACATGCATACATGCCTACCTAACATACAGCGTTTCCACACACACACACACACACACACACACACACACTGCCCTGGTCTCCCTGGCTCTTGCTCCTGCTGCCATTGCTGCTGCTCCTGGGTGTCTGGTCCTTAAACCTTCATCTGTGCTCATTATCTCCTCAACCATTCTAAGTAATCCACCGACCGCACACAAATAAACACACAGACACACACACACACACACACACACACTTTTAATCCTCTCTGTGCCACACATCAGTTGCCGGTCCTGTCTGCCTGCTCCTCTCTGTCTCAGGAGGCAGTGACCTCAGGCCTTTGGTGAACCCAGTGGGCCGCATCTGTCAGCACAAGCTTACAGCCTCACTGGAGCTCAACAGCCAAGTTCACCACATATTGTGTGTGTGTGTGTATGCGTGTGCGCATGTGTGTATGCGTGTGCGTGTGTGTATGCGTGCGCGTGTGTGTATGTGTGTGTCAATACTGAAAAGTGTGCACATGTTGCTGAATATGTGCTGAATGTGGGGCTGAAGGGGCTGACTGAAGTAATTGTGGGTAAATATCAGCAGAGTGCAGGCTGGGTTGGGTTGGGCTGAGCTGGGTTGGGTCGGGTCGAGTTGGGCTGGGTCGAGTTGGGTAGAGAGCACTTCAGTCAGTTGTTGTTTATATTGTTTATGGATGGGCTTCCAGAGTCATGCAGGTGTATCTTTGCTTATTGATTTCTCTGCTTGTTGACGCGTGTGTCCCAGGCGTTCACAGGTGATCGAGCGGTTTGAGGCTCACGAGCTGCAGGCTGTGGAGCACATGGAGACGGCCAGCTCCTCCACCGACCCCGCCCACACGCCCGCCTCCCCCGCAACCACCAGTCAGAGACAGGGACGCAGCGACAGGCGCCATCTTGCTCAGAAACAGGTACACAAGTATACTGAGGTTGCTACATAGTATAGTAAGTATACACACTCTTTTGATCCCTGTAGGGAAATTCAGTGTTTGCATTTAACCTGTCTGAGAATTACCCATCAAGTCAAGTGGTTTAGCATTATACTTGCCTATACTTAGGTGCATGAAGCTAACACTACATATTTAACTGTCCTTCACATTGTGTTTCATCATATCAGATTTTCAAAGCCTGTGTGTAAGGCTGTGTGAGGTGGTGTGGTTCACAGCAAAAAACAAAACTGCTTTGGTGTTTGTGTAGGACGTGTCATTGGACGCTGGTAGGGAGCGGCCCATGCCGGATGTGTCAAGCTCGTCCATCGCCAACCTCCGTCGGGCGAAGAGCCTCGACCGCAGAGTCACCGAGTCCTCCATGACGGTGAGGTGCCAGTCAGCCCTCGCGCTCCGCCCATCTCCCAATGTTTCCTCTGTCATTTGGCGTCCCGTGCCACCCACACTGACCCCAAGACATGAACCAGCCCCAGAGTGACTTCTGAACTCCAACACATGAGTGGGAAGCGCTGGTCTATGCTGTGTTTCAGTTGTGTGTGTGTGTGTGTGTGTGTGT
>PYXC01001354.1:922500-930000 GCA_015244755.2 Tenualosa ilisha
CATGAGCTCACAGAGCCCTGAGGTCAGAGGTCAACAGCCCTGTGATCTCACCAGCTCCCCGGTGGCCCCTGAGCAGCGCAGGAGCCGTGTGCGTGACCGGCGGAGGGAGGGCCGCTCCAAGACGTTCGATTGGGCGGAGTTTCAGCAAACTCAAGAGAAGGACGTGCCGGATAGGCCATCAGAAGGTGGAGAGGCAGAGACGGCAAACATCAGCTCCTCCTCCTCATCGTCTTCCTCGTCATCGTCCTCTTCCTCATCTTCGTCACCGGCGTCCTCGCCCACGTCCTCTCCCCAGACCTCCTCCTCGCTCTCGGCTCCGCCCAACAGGAAGTCCACTCTTGGCAGCCAGGAAGAACAAGAGAGGCTAAACACGCAGGTGGGCAGACCCCGAGTCCCTCAGACCCCATCCTCATCAGCAGCAGCAGCAGCGGCCCCAGCAGTGGTGCCTAGGGCCCAGGAGGCTGGGCAGGAGATGGGCCAGATGGAGGTTGACCATGGTAGGTCACAGAGAGACCCACTGCCCAAAAGCCACAGCGTCCAAGTGGAGATCGAACAGCGCTGGCACCAGGTGGAGACGACGCCCCTCCGGGAGGAGAAGCAGGTGCCCATTGCCAGTCCCTCTGACCCAGGGAGCACGCCGCCCCCCAGTGGAGACAGGCTACCCCCACATGAGAGGGTTGTCCTGCTTGACAGAGAGGTGAGGTCCCAAGTATGAAGTATGCAATGTTGAATGTAAAGGGTTTGTGTAAATGTATCCTGAGATGGATGAAGACTGCATTCTGAAATCATGCACATAGAGGCACATAACTATTTAGCACAAGACGATGGTATCTGACATGAACGAAGCACAGAATCAAGGTCATGTGGAGAAAATGGCATACCTTACTATAAGTGTGCATAGAATTATAAAGTTGTCAACAATTGCACTGTTTGTGTGTGTGTGTGTCTGTGTGTGTTTGTGTGTGCGTGCTTGCTTGCATGTTTTTTTTCAGCTGGGACACACCCAGAAGGAACTGGCCAGGCTTCAGGAGCAGAACAGCCTTCTTAGGGAGCAGCTGCAGGATGCCCGTGGGAGAGAGCAGAGTGCACGAGAGGGCTATGTGCTACAGGTGCGATACAGTGGAAGTTAAGGCAGTCATGATCCATAAATGTTAAGTTTATGAAAGGCAGTTTATTTGCATCAGTGCCTTTGAAGTTAGCACATAACATATCCTACAGGTTTGATCATGTTTAAACACTGCTAAGCAGTTGTATATATGGAATGCAGGAGTTTGTGGTATGTTTTGACATTAGAAGTGCTATGTGTTAATGATTTAGAAAAATGTATCTATTGTATCAGTGCTGAAAGAGCACCATAATTATTGAAAAGATTAAGCTACTCAATGCATACTACTCTTGGAATTGTTACTAACATTTCTGAGGGGTTTTTGCATGGGAGTGCTGTTTCCAGCATGTCTTTACTTACTAACTGGTTTACGGAGCCTCATACTCTCTGGGCAATGATTTGGTCTGGACTAAATTGCTAGTATACTAAAGGTAAGAAGTGCTTCATTCAGTAGGCAAGCTTTTGCCTGTGCTTTTTCCCTCCTTTTCTTTCATTTTACTCATCTCCTGGCTTGTTCCAACTCTTTGCATGATTTCAGCATCCTGTGTCTTTTTCTTTAACTTGCCTTTTTGTTTTGTCTCGTTTTGTTCTACTGAACCTTTTTTACCGAACATTTTTTCTTTGCTTGGCACTTGGGTGACTTCCTCTCCTGCTCATCAATTCTCATGAAGTGTTTTTAGTGTCACCAAACACCTATTCCTCATATTAGCCTCACATAATTAGTTCAGTTCAGTTTTTTTTTTCCCCATGGTAGTATGCATCATTTTTGTCCCCATTTTACCCACTTTTCCAATGTCCCTTTGAAAAAGCACAGTGGAAAGTTTTATTGAATCATGGCTAAAGTAAGTATCCAAATCCCAGGTTAAACCCCATCTACCCCAGAGATATGGCGCTCTGTATCTTTGGGGAAAGACAGGAATCACAGTGTGTCTAACTGAAATTTCTCACCAATCTCTTAAAGAATCCCACACCCACCCAGCTCACCAGCTCCCCCTCTCCTTCCTCTGGACCTCACCGGAGGCCATGGCAACACCTGCACAAAACCAATCAGGACCTTCACAGCGAGCTGGAGTCCCAGCGACGGAAGCATGAGCTGGCCAGTCAGCAGGTGCAGTGCTTAAGGCGGAGCTATAGCGAAGCTCAGGATGTTCTGGGGCAGCACGAGGTGGAGATTGAAGCCCTGCAAGCCAAACTTTCGACAGCCATGGCTGAGATTGTTGAGAGCGAGCAAGCAGTGGCGCGTATGCGCAGCGAGCTGAAGCTGGAGCAAACACGCTGCCGCGAGCGGGAAGAGGAGAGCGGCCGCAGTGAGGAGGCGCTAAGGGCGCAGCTCCGTGAGAGTGAGGAGCGGCTGCGAGATGTGGAGGCACGCCTGCTGGAGAGGAACCAGGCCCTTCGGCAGCTGGAGCAGCAGCAAGCTCTGCAGAAGGACCACCAGAAAGAGGTGCTTCGCCTTCAGGAGCGCCTCACTGAGGTCACTGGCTGCCTTATCGCCACCGAGGAGGCGCAGGCCCTTAGGGAGCAGAGGGAAAGGAAAGAGAAGCGCTCACTGGAGGAGAGCCAAGAGCGGGAGCGTCAGGCACTGACCCGCAGGCTGACTGAGAGCGAGGAGAGGAGGAGCGAGGTGGAGGAGCAGCTGCAGGAAGCCCAGCAGCAGGTGGAAGCTCTGCTGAGAGGAGGACGGGGCTACGTGGGGGGATCCGTGGAGGAGATGCAGTGCCTGCGAGAGCAGCTCTCTGCGCAGACTGATATGGTTGAGACCCTGAGGGAGAGTGTGCGGATGCTGGAGGAGGAACGGGATCGGCTAACCTGCCGCTGCCAGGAGCTCTTAAACCAAATCGCCGAAGCCGATCGGGAGGTGAGCAAACTTCATGCTCGTCTGAAGACCGAGGAGACGGACTACTGCACCCTGGAGAGCTCTTACGAGAAGGTGTCTCAGGAATTCCAGCGCATCAGCTGCATCTTGAGGGAGAAGGAGGAGGAGGTGCGGCAGACCAAGGAGACCTACCAACATCTGGTGGAGCGCAAGGAGCGAGAGCTCAGCGAGGCGCTCATCAAGATGGCTGCCCTTGGGAGCAGCCTGGAGGAGACAGAGCTGCGCTTGCAGCAAAAGGAAGAACAGCTTTGCCAGAGAGGGCATGGTGCTGGTGGGGAACCTTGTCAAGCAGAAAAGGAGCTGCAGGCCAAGCTGGTGGTAGCAGAGGATCGTATTGCTGAGTTGGAGAGACACCTAGATGCTCTCCGTCTCGGGTATGCTGACTTGAGGAGGGAACAGCGACGTCACTCCCAGGAAGACCTTCTTGACATTACAGACAGGGAGGGGCGTGATGAGTCAATGTCAGCGTCTTCCTCCTCTCTGACCCTGACCAGGTGCAGTTCGGAGACGGATGCCTCGATGGTCAAGCGGCAAAGGATCCGTTTCTCCAGCATCCAGTGCCAGAGGTATCTTCCTCCAGATGGGGGCTTTTACCATGCACAAGCCAACACGTCCTCCGACCTCACTCACTCAGACACCTCAGACACAATGGAACAGTCAGATCTCAGCTTTACGTCTACTAACAGGTCATTTCAGTATAGCAGCGATCCAGAGAAGTTCATTTCCATAATCCAAGCTCTGGAGATGAAGCTGCTTGCCACTGAGGAGAAGCTCCGGGAGCTCACCCAGAAGCTGCAGGACCAGCAGGATCATCCAGAGCTGAAGGAGCATCCTGAGGAGCCACACTCAGCCCTCGGGTGTCTCCAGAACACTTTCACACCAGTCCCCAGCATGAAGAGCCTGACGGAAAGTCCACCTCCAGCCCAGATTCTGACTGTCTGGTCACCTCAGGAGTCCCCAACAGGGGCTATGAGCGAGCCCTGGTGTGTCTCGAGTCCTGCAGGGAAAGGGTCAGAGTCATTCTTGGGCTTCAGCAGGAGAAGGAATCTGTAGAACTGCAACTTCACAACCTCTCAGAGATTGAGAGTGAACTAGTCAAGGCCACCAACTTTATGAAGAAGGCAACCATTTCTCTGGAAGAGCCCCAGTCATCTGTAGAGGTCAGGAGCATGCATGGCCTCTCTGATGAGGCTGTGGTCAGATGCTTCTCCCAATCATTAGCTTTAGAGGCAGAAGTTTTGGAGAAGATAGCTTTTTCTCTGCAAAACATAAACTCAGACCTCTTACAAAACCTGAATGAGATAAGTGTAGAAACAGACAAGATAAAACAAAGTGATCAGAGTTATACAATGACCACCTGTGCCAACATGTTGACACAGAAGCTGATGTCGGAGTTGGCATTTTGGGCAAAGGTGGAGAAATTAGAATCTCAGGCTTCAGGAATTTCCCACAATCCCTGTTTAGATATCAAGTCCCTGGTGAGCAGCTGTTTGGAGCAGCCCCTCATTAACAGTGCCTGTGTCAAATTTGAGTGGGTCTACTCACTGCAGAGTCTCAGAAGCTCTGACCAGAATCGGCTAGAGGGACTTCAGGAAGTGGCTGTCCGGGCTGGTCTGGAGCTCCAGCAAAGAGCGAGGGCCATGCAAGACCTGGTCAGATCCTCAGGTCTGCAGTCGGCTATCCAGAGCCAAGAGCTGGGTATCTGTGACGATCCCACTCAGGCAGACATGACCCCCCCTGAACTAGTCCCTTACCTGGAGCAAATTGAGATGGAGGAGGCCCAGGAAGTCGCAGAGGAGATTGTCGACAGACACCTGGCTGTTGAGATGACCTACTCTGGTGAAGATTCAGCCGAGTCGTCACATGAGGGCAGGGTGAGGCTTGCTGCTGAGCTGCAAAAGCAAGCTAGCATTATCCGTCATCTCTGCCAGGATGTTGAGATGCTTTGTGGTGCCGACTTTGGCAGCAGGCTCCATGACCTGGCTGAGACCATCCGTGGCTGCTGGGGCTGCAGCCACAGCGATGTGTCTGTAGGAGCGGTGTGCATGCGAGAGGCGCTGCTCCAGGCCCAGGTGGCCTATACGGCCTGCAAGTTACAGGGTGAACACCAGAAAGAGTTGGAACTCTGTCGGCAGGCCGGACGCAGCATGGAGGTGCTTGTGAGGGAGCACGCCCTCAACATGGCCGCCATCCACCAAAAGTACTGCACCTCCTTGCAGGAAGAGCGCCGAACCTATGCCCAGACCATCACCTCCTTGCAGAAGGAGAACCAGGTCTTGCGGGGGGAGGTGTCCCAGCGGCTTCAGGAACTGCAGGCTCAGCAGGAGCAGCTGGTGCAGCTGGAGCAAGAGTTCCAGCGGGAGACGGAGGAGCTCCGCAGACAGCAGCAGGAGGAGCTGCTACAGGAGGAGCAAGGGAGGGCCCAGAGAGAGATGGCCCTGCTCGAGCGCACCGAGGAGAGCCAGAGGCGGCTGGAGTGCCTGCTGCAGGAGGTTGAGGGCCTGGAGGAGAGGCACGAGGAGCACGTGCAGAAACTGCGTGAGGAGTTCCAGGGCAAGGTCAAACAGCTGCAACAACACCATCAGCAGGAGATCATGCAGCTCCAGGAGCGATACCAACTGGGCAGCCAGGGGGAGGAGGAGTGGCAGAGGGAGGCCGTGGCTGAGGAGTCATGTCCCATGGAGGAAGGGGAGGAGCTAGAGGAGAGGCTGGGCCGGGACTCCATGTCGCTGCTAAGGGGGCGTGTCCTTGAACTGGAGTCCAAGATGGACAGCATGAGAGAGGAGCTGGAGAGCAAACAGCTAGAGGGCGACGTGTCCGGCCTGAAGGACAAATACCAGCGTGACTTTGACAGTCTTAAGGTCTCTCTTGCATTCTCTTTCTCTCTTTGCCTTTTCACTTACCCCACCAGCAGAGAGCTGCTGTGAGCAACTTCTGTGCACATCCTTGTTTTTAAAGCACAGTGGTTACTAAATAGCATAGATTATCAAAATAAACCACATTTGAAAGCACAGTAAGCTTACTAATACTTTCTCTTAGAATTAGCGTATAGTATTTCTCCATTGAAAGAGATTCAGTGTAGTTTTGCTTGTGTTTGAGTAGCCATAGAAAATGTCCATTGTAGCCATATCCACTGGGCTGTTTTTTGCTTCACATCCAAGTAGTTCCAAGGCTCTAAATTTTGCATACACTAGTCATTATTTGTATAACATGGATGGACCTTATTTAATCAAAATACGGAATGGGGAAGAATACAGGTAAGGGAGAGAACGTTTCTACAAGGGTTAGGCATAGGGTCCCAGTCAGGTTCTAGACAGCTGGTGAAATAAATCAACATCCATTTGACTTTAAAGGGTTGTATGACATGTTTTGTTAGTTCACAGATCATTATCTGACATTAAGCCGTGGAGTGAGTTTGTTATCATTAAAATAAGCCTTAGGCTCCACTGTCTTGTGTATGCTCAATTTAGAATCCCAGAAGATCCCATTAAAAAAGCAAACCATCCATCTTCAACCATCCATCTTCAAATACGATAAGTGAAGAAGATGGATGGGTATTGTAATGCCAATCCCATATTTCACCATCCCCTTGTCCCTCCTCCTCTCCACACATCACACTGCCCTCTGTAGGTAGAATTTAGTAGAGCACCCTTTGTATAGTAAAATAGACAGCACAAATAAGATCAATTTATACATGCTTCCCTAGTCATTTAACCCACTCAAATGCTCATTCAATGATCACTAATCCCTGCATGCTTATGTCAATGTATCTCTGCTTCACCCTGTGTGTGGTCATGCATGCATGTATGTATATGTGTGCTTGAATGTGTGAACACTGGTATTTGGTGGGTAAGTGTCTAGTTGTGTGGCTGAGGTGATTGTGTTGCATGTTTGCTGACTTTTGCTGCCCCCTGCAGGCCACATGTGAGCGTGGCTTTGCTGCCATGGAGGAGACGCACCAGAAGGTGATTGAGGACCTGCAGCGGCAGCACCAACGGGAGATCAGCAAGTTGCTGGAGGAGAGGGAGAGGCTACTGGCTGAGGAGACAGCTGCTACCATTGCAGGTCGATTCTCTGACCTTCACTCAAAAACAAGATTTCTCTCTTGGAGTCTGTCCCTTCTTTCTGATAATTATTATCATATCAACATTTCCATGTGAAAAGAATATGATTAAGATTCAAAATCTTTATACTAGTCAATTTCATTTTTGCTCCTCTTATTACAATGTCTCCCTCAGATTACGTTGTCTTATTATGACCGATATTGAGACAAATATATGACTGAATAAACACAGACACATAGATAAGTCAGTAATTATAAATTATGATGGTGGTATTTACTTGCAGCCATTGAAGCGATGAAGAACGCACACCGGGAGGAGCTGGAGAAGACCCACCGCTCACAGCTGAGTGGTGTCAGTGCGGATATTGATGAGCTGCGCATGCAGTATGAGTGAGTCCCCTTTAAACATGTCTGGTGCTTGAAGTTTTCACTTATATCTGCTCAGATCGAGCAGTG
>PYXC01001354.1:935000-980000 GCA_015244755.2 Tenualosa ilisha
TGATGCAGGGTTTCGGCGAGGTGTTGGGTGATCACCGCAGGCACCTGGCCCAACTCCGCACCATCATCAGTCAGGGACGAGAGGCTGCTGAACATGTCATACACCCCTCTGTTAACTCCGGTGATCCAGACCGACAATTTTTTTTTGAAAGCCAAGAAATTTATCGTTGGCTTGGAAAATGTCGCACGATTGGCCTTGGATGGACAAATGTAACGAATTGAAGTGGTCCAGGATGTCGCGCTAATTTTACTATCCAGGGCTGGTCTCTCAGGTGATCGACGAGATTTGACCGTTTGTTGGCCAAAAACACCTCAACCTCATGCCTCAATTTAAACACGCTTCACCACTTTACCCCGCGACAGCCAGCCTACCTTAGAGTGCAAGAGAAGATGCACATGTTCTGCACCCATCTCCTCACACAGTGCTGTAAAAAGACGCGAATTTGTTGGGTTTGCTTTGATATAGTTTACCACTCGGACTACTTGATTTAAAAGTTCATGGAGCTCCGTGGACATGCGCTTCTAAAGATGCAAGTACCTCACGATGTATAACGCAGTGCGTTGCCTGGACTGATGGAGAAACAGCCCTTACCCGAGCAACAACACCGTTGTGCCGACAGGTCATTGCCGCTGCCCCATCTGTACAGACACCAACTCACCAACCCATTCCCAGAGATGTAGCCATCAAGCACACGGAATATTTCTCCAGCAGTTGTGGTCCCTGGCAGCGATTTGCAGAACAAGAAATCCTCATGAAACAGGCCTTCATAAGCATATCTGATGTACACCAAAAGCATGGCCAGATTAGCAATGTCTGTCGTCTCACCCAGTTGGATGGCGAACCAGTCAGATGCTTTTGCCCTCTCTATGACTTGTTTTTCGATGTCTGCCGCCATGTCGTCAGTTCGGCGACCGACTATGTTATTTGACAGGGGAATTTCTTTGGCTGCAGCAGCCGGACCCAACACCTCACTGCATTCAGTCAATATGGAAGGCATAATTAGCTTTTCTCCATGGTGAATGGTGCCTGGCATTTGGAAATGTGGTGCGAGGTTATGTTTGATGCCTTTGTTAGCTTTTCATTCTCGGTCAAATTACTTTTCAAGACTTTAGTTTGGGTGGCCAATTCATCACGTTTTATTTTGAAAAAATCCTCTGATTTGTCTTTTAAATGTGGGTGTTTAGTTTCCAAATGCCGGTGCAATTTGGATGGCTTCATAGCTTCATTGGTAAGCATTGTTTGGCAGATCACACAGATTGGTTTCGGGGGGGAACTCTCATTTGAAATGAAGTCGAATTTGATGAAAGAAGTGTCATAATTACGAATAAATGGGCGGTTTTTCTTTATCTCTGGCTCATTTTGTGTTTGTGCATCACTTGATGGGTGCTTTCCAAAGTTAGTTTCCATAGTTTAAACGTGTCAGCACAGCGTGAATGAAACACTAGGGACCGAATGGACGTCGGGAGTCCGGATAGCGACAGTTCGGCAGGAACGCCTAACATCCTAGATTCTAGGAAAGTTTAGTGGAGATTTGGGGGCGGAGACTGACACGACGCAGGCTATTGAAGAACAAGCCTGCCAGAATTTCTCTCCTACATTATCTGATTGACAGTGACCATATCTTAAAATGGACTAGGAGGCTGGCAGCTGGCTGCCCGACTGTAAACATCGGCCCATAGATTTAGAAACACTGGTCTAACGAATTTGTTTGGTCTCTCTATGTTTATGACAATTTTCATTTTGCTTTTGAATGTAATGTCCTCAGTAAAATAGGTATTACTGAGATTTGGATTGTTATATTATTGTTATATTATTATTATCTTTATCTTATTTTTGTAATCTACTTGGGTTTGAAGTGAGCAAGGAACCTTGTGTTCTGTACTACTCTTTAAGTTTAAACGTCACATAGCTAATCTTAACCCAACCCAAATGCAAATCATGTACTTTCGATTAACATTTCTCACCAAATCCGGAAGCATCTGACGACAACAGTGTCTGTGAGACTAGAACAAGGATAAAAGCACCGTCTCTTTGGACACACGGTCGACGATATAATATGGTGGGGCCACAATATGTTTGCTAACTTTTATGTGTGTTATGTGTTGTATTATATGTGTTATGTTAAAAATGTTTTTCTGACTAAAATAGCATTTTCGGTAGGCTGCTTCTTTGACAGCAGCAGCGCTTACGACATGTTATTAGATTAGATTAGATTCAACTTTATTGTCATATATGTAATATACAGATGTGCTATATAGATTCAATATAAGGGCAATATACAGATGTGCTATAGAGATAGTTATGTACAGATGTATTAAGTATATACAGATGTACAGATGTGCAGTCCAAGGGCTATAGCAGCATAGGTATAGCAGCAGAGTGTGAGGTTCAGTGGGGGACAGAGTTCGGCTTACTGTCCCGTGCACAGTCTCGTGTCACTTACTGAGGGTAGGCCTGCTGTCAGTGCTTCAGTGTAACTCTATGCTCATGTATCAGATGTAGTGGAGACAAAAGCAGACTACAGCAGCCTATAGTTAAGCTTTAAAGTGTAATGGAGCCGAGCAAAAGTCACATGTTTCCAAAAATATTTGTCAGATAGACTACTTGAGAAAAAAAATAGGCCACAGTACACAGTATAGTATTTGAGCAAATTCACTTGTGGGGTTGGGGGGGGGGGCATCACTGAAACATCTTGATTTACTGAGAATGACTGCACATCACAATTTACAAGTTGACAGATTAAAAGACAACCTCCACACACACACATACAAAACAGAGGAAATACATGTGGAGAAAATGGAGACACCACTGAATCTTTCTTCCCATTTAGCAAAAACGTACTTAAAGTGAAATGCTGGCGCTGAAGCAATGTGGGGTGTTACCTGTGACTATGACTGTTCACATGCTTAAAATATTACTGACACTGATTCAATCCTATACACTTTGACCATTTTAAACTATGATCCATCACACAGTCTTGTCACTGGAGGGGGTGCTACTCCCGCTACCATCTACAGGGGGAAGCAGGGAAGCAAGAGGTTATGTCCATTCTGCAGAAAAATAACATGACCTCAGATAACAACCTTTGTTTATTACACATGGCAAGGTATGACTGCAGTCCATCTTATCTGACAATACAAAGCAAAAGTTAAATTTTTCATTTTTCTACTACTACTAAATAGTATTCATACATATATATTATTGAGGTATGACCAGTGGCGTGCATGTGTGACAAATACTGTGAGAGCAATCCAGATGAGAGAAAATTGGTGTTTTAGACGGAGATGGAGATATGCACAAATTTAAATATATAACATAATTTCAAAGTTTATTTTCTTGTGAACTGTTTGTCACAGCAACTAGCAAATGACACCACGTATAGATTCAGATTATACTTTTATTTGATATGCAAGATGTGCATGTGTGACGAATAGTGAGAGAGCAATTAAACAGTATGGGTATTGTTTTGGAGTATGGCACACACGTGATTTTAGTTTGAACTGGCAGACAATGCAGCCTGAATTGATCTCAAATTGCTAATTAAGTGTCCTGAACACTGATAGCTATACCTTATTATATTACTTTATGCATATTAACTCTGACTGTTGCTAATTTATCCATGTAAATGTTGATGGCCACCATATCTCGCATAGAAATTACTTCATTAAGTTTATTTTATCCTAATGCACAGTTGCACAATTAGGACCTGACATCTTTTATCTGATTAAGTAGTGAGCTTCTCCCTAAAACTTACATCATAATAATAGTTTCACTGTAGAACCTCTCCTTTTTCTTGTGATTTTACTGCGCAAATGTTCACCCTTGCTTGCTCCCCAGCTTGAAAAAAGCGCTTCTTACAAAGACATGCATTGAACTGTCAATCATCAGTATTAGCTAATGAAATTCGAGGGGGCACCTGTGGTGGCCAATCAGATTCCAGGGGGAGTCCAGTGCTACCCCGGCCCCTCCTCTTGTTCCACCTTTGGGTATGACTGTCAGTCTGTGAATTTGTGATGAAGCATCCTATTCAGTCACAAAAAATACAAGCAGTAGTGGGCCTGTATGTATCTAAGTGTGTGTAATTGTGTGTCTGTGTATAGGTACATTTACCAGACTTTCCAACCCATGGCTTCTTTTTTGGGGAAAGATCAAGAGGAGAGGATATTGGAGATTATTAGGAGTCATCGCCTCTATGAGCATGCCAAAGCCTGCATGCCCGACGGCATGACACAGATGGTCTGTCCCATAATACTGTGCCATAGCTAGCCTTTAACAATTCATTAATTGTGTGGCACAACAATGCTTATTTTTATATTATATTTTTGATTGAAGGACGACCCATGGTCATCTCTGGTTCTGATGTTGGTTCTGTCTGATGGGGTGGAAGAGTTGTGGCAACTGATGGTCAGTCTACAGAACAGCCTGAACCCTGAGCAGCTCTCTGAGTTCCTCTGGTGCTGTGCCACACTGCTGCGTGCCATGGCAGATGCAGGGGTCAAAATCAGCAACCGGTGAGATTTCATTTCTTTCTTTCATTTTAACTCAATGCAGTGGCATAGTCCCAATACAGGGCACGAAACTGGTCACATGAGTCAAATAGTGTCACCCATTGTCACATGATGAGAGGTGTGGTCTACAGCTCACAGTCACACCCACAGTCCAGAGGGAAATCTCCTGGTCTTCCCATCACTATATATAACTGAGCTTCCCATCACTATGTATGGTCTTCCCATCATAATATAACTGAACACCTTGACCCCACTTTTTGTTCTTTTCAATTGCTAAGCCATGCAAACAACCAGAGAGTCAGACTGGGTAGATAGCAGATAAGTGAATTTCACAAAAAGTTGAAATGTTCTTTTAACTTGAACCAGTGTTGGTTTTATTTTTTCTTATTGTGTCTATCTTTTGCTAGGTTGCACCATAATGTTTTCTCTGTGTTACACCGTATGGAGGACATCCCTTGCTCCACCAACTCGGAAGCAGATCAGGAGAGGTCAGAGGTCTCTCTCTCTCTCTCTCTCTGTCTGTCGGTCAGTCAGTCGCTGTGTGTGTGTGTTTGTGTTTGTGTGTGTCAGAGAGAGAGCGGAATCGTTTTGATGGATGACATCTGTATCCCTGTCCACCTCTCCACACAGTGAGAGTCAAATGACCCGAGAGCAGCAGCAGATTCTGAGTCACAACATAGAGCGAGAGCATGTGGTAAAAATCATTGGCTTTGCTGGTAAGAAATATATTATGTTTTCATGCAGTACAGTGATGTAATTACAGTTCTAACATGAGTGATTTGGAAATGTCTGGGTAAAAAAATTTTTTCTGCTTTCATTGTGTTTATAGCATTAGTACATAACATGTAAGTTAAATTGCATCAGTGTGTTACAACAGAAGAATCAAAGGATAAAAAATTACGGAGAACCAGCCACTAACATGGCATGCACATGGTATACCTTCAAATTGCTATTTGGCCTTTGCATAGGCGATTTCAGACTTTTGTTGTTGGTTCATGGATGTATTTATTCCTATTTAATGGAGCCAGCAATTGTGAGACTATTGGTTGTATTTCAGGTGCAGGGAAAACAACCACACTGGTCTCCTATGTCCAGCAAAGGCCCCAGCTTCGTTTCCTGTATGTCGTCTTCACTAAAGCGGCGCAGATGCAGGCAGAGCACATCTTTCCTTCGAGGGTGTCGTGCAAGACCATGCACTCCCTTGCCTTTGGTGCTGTAGGACGGAGGTTTGCTTCTTCCTGTTTCACTACAAACACACTGGATAAGGACTGAATTGAAAGCACCTTTATTTTGTAACTGACCTATCACACATATATTTTTCCAGTATTACTGTAGACTATTTTATCTTCCTAGGTACCATGACAAGCTGGCTTTCTCTAGCCTGAACCCCTTGTCTGTCTTCAAGGTGATGCCTGAAGATGAACGCAGTTTTGTAGGGGCTCAGGTGGTTGCTGAAACAATCAGTAACTTCTGGGCCTCTACAGACCCTAAAATAGATGCGCAGCATATGCCTCCTCACCATGATAAAACTCAGGTAAAAGAAACAGGTAAAAAGGGCTTGTCTGTACTGGCAAGTCACACACAATAAATGCAACATATATTTCAGATGTGTTTGCAGCAAACAGGAATTATGACTGCAACTACTGTATATAAACGTATTTCTTTTTGTTTCTATCTTTCTGTTTTCTTATTGCTCATTGTCTAGACATTCTTGAACCTGGCCAAGCGCATATGGAAGAGGATGAAGAAGGAGAGGCCAACATCTGAGTTAGCCTATCACATGTATCATGATGGTAAGCCAACGGTCACTTTACTAATGCAATATTACAACAGCACCGTCCAGTGCCTGATCTTGGCCTCTGTTCCTCTGTAGGATATGTTAAACTGTGGCAGCTGGAAGGTGCCCAGATGATGGAAAGCTATGATGTCATCTTAATTGATGAGGCCAGTGATTTTACCCCAGGTATGCAAATCCCACTCACTTCAATGTGGGTGAATACCTGCTGTGGAAGAGTTATACTAACTATTGAAACTAATATTTTTTTCACTATATGGCTATAATGTATTACATTTCAAAAAGTTTGCAATATTGTCTGGTACAGCTTATTCATTTAATTACATTGGTTTAGTCTGGTAACATTCTAAGGATTAGATCAACTAAGACCACTGCAAACAAAAACACTGTGATATAAAGACTATATAATCCCTCTCCTATCCCCACTAGTGATGATGGAAATTTTGCTGTCTCAAGACTGTGCAAAGATCTTGGTGGGAGACCCTCACCAACAGATTTACAGCTTCAGAGGAGCAGTCGACAACATGACCAGAGTTGAACACACACACATCTACTACCTGAAAAAGGTATCAGACTCACCCCTGTGAACTATTTCATGTGAAGATTTACAGTAATGCAAATGCAGGGATGGGCAAATACACTTTTATCAAGGGAGCACAGCTGCCATGTCTGTCTGCTTTGTGTATTCTGTCACTGTCATTGATTAAGTGGACAGTGTCTCTGCCTATGAGATGTGTCATCTCCGCAACCAGATGGCAATCTGCAAACAGTCAATAGATCAGTTATACTGACCTGCCTCTCACAGATCTTACCCAAATATTAGTCTGATGGTACAAACTAAACAAGTGAGGTGGTACAAACAAACTTTTTGAGTCACAGAATGTGGGTTTAAGGTGATACAACAGGTAACTTTTGAAAAATGTTGCCCAAAATTTCATTCAAGCTGGCGGTTTACTGGCTAATTGCAAAATAGTGGTTGGCTGCTAGCCTCTTGCTATTTAGGAAATACTGCCCATCCCTGAATGCATCTAAATATGTATAGTAACATAAACTCTACTGAGATGTTGAGATGATGATTGGTCTGTCAGAGTTTCAGATTTGGTCCAGAGATCGCCTATGTTGCTGCAACCATACTTGAAGTTGGCAAAAATGAAAAGAACACACTGGTTGGAGGAAACCAAAGAGGTGCATTTCTAACTCGATGGTGTTGGACATAGTGGTATCATAACATGATCACCACACAGTGCAATATCTGCTGTGTGAGGAAAACAAATCATTCTTTGAAGCTGAGTGCATCCCCTACTCCTGCTACCACAGTGGATACTGTTTTTATTTTAGCTATGTTATGTAAGGGATAATGTATTGTCTGCTGGTCATTATAGGAAAATATCGAACATCGAACGAACATACATTGCATACATTATACATCAAAATTCATTATCCCACTTGTTATACGGCTACTTGCCAAAGCGACAACAGCAAAAACTTCACACAGACGTCTTTTAAATTTAATTTGTTACTGTTTCATGCCTTCCACAGATAGAGAATAGTTTGTAATGCAACTTGAATTTGAAAGACTCTTTAGAACACAGCTGATCTCCTTTCACTTTCAGTGAAATTCCGTTGTGATAAGTGAATGATCTCTACTCATGGAATGATATGCAGATGTAAATCTGAAGCAAAAAACCCGTTGCCATTGACAGCGGGTATAAAGCATTATACTTTCGCAGTGGTGATTATACAGAAATAACTGACCTCCATACATCGGGAAGGACCATTAAAAGCGAATAAAATCCCACAGCATTCTGGAGGCCTGTATAATAAGTGTGTGTGTTATGTACACCTTTGCAATACACTGTCATAATAATGAACGTAAACAAAATTTTCTGCTGTGGTTTACATGACGGATGTGTGCGTGTGTGTGTGTGTGTATGTGTGTCTATAAAACAGACTCTGTACGAGGACAGGACAATGAGATGTGGTGCAGATTTCAGACGGGTGTGGGTGGAGCTGATGGGAAGCTGGCTGTTCTCAGTCGCACAAACGCCTCCATCTTCTATGAAGCAGTGAGGCTTACAGACCTCAACCCCACCAGCCCCATCTACATCATAGGCGTGAGTTAACCAGTCAACCATCTGTCAGTCACAAGTAACAATTCAGAGACACTGTGTAGGATATGAACGCAACATTGCACTAGGAAAATAATTGAAGAAATCCTACCACTATTCCAGGATATATGTGCAAGCACATGTTGGGTTCTCCATATTTGGAAAGATATTTGGGAGAGCATCCACATGACCATTGATGTTATCCATGGATCCTTATAACAAGAAGCTGATTAAAAACACTTTTTTCTATTGGCAATTGAAGACATATTACCTTAAACTCTCATCAATAAACTCTCATCAACCAACCTCTGTTGTAGGGTATGGAGGCCTTTGGCTTGAGTAAAATTCAAGACATTTGGAACCTGAAGTATGGTGGTCCAAGTAAGTTTCATTTTACCCAGTGTGAGAATATCACATATTTTTTTAATACAGGTCCAGATTTAGATCTCATTGAATGTCATTTTTAGTTATTTCAATTGATTTGCGCCAGAGATTTCAATTTGTCCTTCCTCACTCTCACTACTTTCTATTGTAGACCCATGGATCAAGAACAATTTTATCCAGGAAATCAGTGTATTAGTGGAAGGGTATGAAGGTCTGTGCCAGTATGCTAAGGAGACAGAGGACTGGGATCTGTTATGGAGGATTGATGTGGTGGAGAAATATGGAGAGCATCTTCCAGAGCTAATTGAGCGCATCAGTATGCGTGAGACAGATCAACAGGCTGCAGGTGAGTCAAAAGGACCAATAGAGTGAAACAGAGGCAGAACCCTTATTCACTCTGAAATGAGAGAGCCATAAGCAGGCCTGGATTTAAAGCAACACTATGTGGTTTTGGTGTAAAAGTAGTGGACTAGCTTCCTAAAAGGCACACAAAACCTTCTGAACAATTTCCAGACCCTTCTGGAACATCCTAATTGGTGTTCGATAACATTATAGTCATCAAGGTCATGCTGTAAAGCTTTTTCTGCTATTTTGTGGTGGTTCCTACCCTCCACCCAAAACTGCTCAGTGCATATCCTGCATGGCTGGAGGGAATACACCTGTGTTTACCTACCCTCCATATCCAAAATAATTTTGGGATATTACCAGAATTAATAGTTTGATAGAAAGGATACCTCAAGGGAGCTCCTTGGCTCAGTGGGCTAAGGCATCACATCAAAATCCTGTGGGGGCCCAAGCCTAACCAGAGTTGTTTCCCAATCCTTCCCCACCTCTCTCTCCTACTCATTTCCTGTCACTCTCTACTGTCCTATCATGATAAAGGCAAACAAATATCCTTTAAAAATAGGACACCTCAAATAGGAGTGAAAAGTTTGTGTTATTTTTTAAAAAAAGACTAAAATCACTGACCGTACACCATCCCCTGACTCCAGGTAGAATTTAAAACTACAGTGGAGTTTCGTCCTGCATCTCTTTTTTGGCCATAAGGGACCAAAAATGTTAATGATTCCTGGTGAAACTTTCTTTTACAAGCAAAATTATGCTGGTAGCTGGGTTTTTAAGTTTGACCGCCAAGACAAATGGCTTTCAATGAGTGTCTCAGTAGCACTTGGGTAGGAACTGCTAATGCTATGACCAAAGTGTCATGCTATGTTGGGCCTTTACAGTAGTTTTAAAATAGTGATGTGGATATGTCTGGCCAAGTGGCACTGGTACACTAATTGAAAGCCAATTGGCTGTAGACGCAAACGGCTGTCAAACTTAAAAACACAGCTACCAACGTAAGTTTACTTTTAAACAAAGGTTTTTCTCATGCACATGCTGAAAAAGACTCTTAATAGCTTAATTACAAAGGCTATATTATATTACATACATCATAATATGTTACTACAGGCCAATGAAAAACCTACACAGGTTGTAATGTTCAACATTGGGAGTTTAAACTTCACATAGACACCATCCATAGATTAGCCTGAACAGCTATGAAAACTTATCTCAGCATGACTTTTACAGAGTGTAGAAAAGTGAAAATCTTATCAAACATATATCAAACTGCTTCTGTCATCCCCCACTTCAGAGGGGGGAAAAATTTAAGTGCCCCCTAAAAATGATAGTGAACTATGCCAATTTTTTTTTTGGCTTGTGGTTGATTACTGCCAGCCTTCCTTGAAATGTATGTCTTCAAGGTAATATCATCACACATATAATGGTGGATAAGAATGATTGTTTTGTTTGATGATTGTCCTCATTTTAAAAAGAAAGGTATTTGTAAAGACAGGCACAAAAAAGAAAACATGAAATACTGAAGGTTCATACCTCCTGTCATTTTACTGATACTCTAGCACTGTGTTAAAGTAAACTTGCCTTAAAAAATAAGTTAATGGCTTTCCTGCAAAGTGTGACAACAACTTAACTATGTTATTAGGTCAAACACATAAATGTAAAACTGACAGTCTTCTGTCAGTTTCTTCACTGATAATCAAGACGAAGATTACCCCTGTGTTTTGACCCATGTTTACTTTTGTGTAATATGTTTTATCTTTCTCTCAGCAAAAGACTACCGGTAATCTTTCATTTCTTTGATTGTTACTGTATGTTCTCATTACACACTTCTCCCTAAATCTGATCCTGCTCTCAGACTTTATTCTGAGTACTGTGCATAAGGCAAAAGGACTGGGATTTGATACTGTTGTCCTCATGGATGACTTCAAAGAAGTCAGTTTACAAGGTTAGTCTGCCATTGCTCCAATCAGCTTTTGATGTGTGTATTTGGAAGTGTGCATTCTGTAACTTGTGCTTCATGATACAACCAAGGAATTTCAGGAGAGCAGCATACTAGATGCTTAAGAATGCATATCGAATAGTATTGGGTTTTGAGAGCTTTTAATGGGGTGAATGTTTTTTTTTCAGGAAATCCAAGCTCTGTTGAAGATGACTGCAATCTCATCTATATAGCAGTAACCCGAGCAAAGAGAAATCTCTTCATGAACGGAACTGTCAAAGAGATGCTTGCTTGTGCAGGAGTCAGTGAAATTGCTCTTTCATCACAGTAACCTTTATCTGTTTGTCCATTTCAATTAATTTAGCTTTAATCAATGGAAATACAGCATCCATGAATCTTACTGATATATCCTTGGATTGGATTGATTTTTCATGCCAAGGCTCATTTTGTCAATATGATTCAGATACCATTTCTTCATCATAACATTACAAGAGATTGTAGATTGTTAGAAAGCACTTCTGCCCTTCTGATGTGACACAGCTTATTTGTCCAATAAATGTACAACTCTAAAACATTTTTTTTTTCATCAAAAAATGTGTTCTGAATACATGTGCATATAAATTATTACAAAGCTGAGTTTTAAATAATGGCTAGTGCAAATTGATGTCATGTAATCCATGTCTTATTCTGTAGGAGTACTTCCTAAGGTCAGAGGTGACTACAATGTCAGCGGAAAATGCTGCCTCTCGGTGCTCTTCTCCAGGATGCACCAATCATATAACCAATCCCTGCCATTGTATGCACAGACTGCCCATCATATATGTGAGCATTTTTCTATCAATTTTGCTACTTGTCTGAAGAAGGGCAATGTGGCCCAGAATGTTACATCACCTGTGGTGATTAAACCTTTTTATCCGCTGGAGCTCTCAGTGTGCAGATTTTTATTCATGTTCATGTTGCTACTGTATGCCTGTGGCAGTCTTGACATATATGTATGTAATGTGTAGCATATGCAGTATGCATAAGTACTGTATGGTCATTTAGGAGAATAAACATTATTTTATCTCTAGGTAACTCTAGTTGGGCAAATGTGGAATATAGACAGCCTGTAATTGCAGGATGGTAAATGATATCCAGTTTCCATGTTTGTGTTTTACAGGTCAATGGTGTGGAGAGAGGTGGTGCTGTGTGTTTGTCATGTCTTACCAACATGGCAGGTCACTTGGCATTCCTGATGAGTCCAGGCATAAAGCAAATCCCCTTCCCTTAAGAGCCCAGAGCAGGGGTAAATATGTTGGTGCAGCAGTTGTGTAATGCCAAGATAGAAGACAAAGATGACCCCTGGCAAAGGACCATATATATATATGCAGTTGGGAGCTTGCAAAATATACATATATACATAGGCCTGTATGTATTTATATATGTTGTAATTGTTGTTTTCTTTTTCTTCTGAATGGAAATGCCAATGTATTTATTGCATTGCATGGGTCATGGGTCTGTGTTTTCAAAGCTGTCCAAAGTTCTTGGACACCAAATTTTAGCTCCAAGTGTTGTGAACTAGATAGATAGATAGATAGATACTGTCTCTCAGAAATTCAGGCATTGTAGCACCTTGATCCTTCATGTAATTCACTTAGACTAAATTGACCTTAATCCACCCCAAACAACTGTATGTAACAAGACAACAAAATTAGTAGACATATGAATCAAGTCTGGACATTTTAAGATTTTTTGTCTGTTTTGTGATTTACTGAAAGCAGTCATTTTAGTGAAAGAAGTCATTTTACTTTAAAATAATGCCTTCAAACTCATTTTAATATTACATTGACTTATCTCTTATGAATCTGTTATGTATCTCTAAAATAAAGTGAAATTTATCATCTTATCCATCATCTGTCCACGTTAACAGTACAGAGGTTTTGTTTTATTTTCATAACTTAATATCCTTTAAATCACAGACAGACCCATCACTTTTTGACAGCTATACTTCAATGAGATTCAGCTGGCTGTGTGGCCCTTGGCAAGCTACTCAGATTCTTGTAGATTTGATGGCTACTTTCCTCTGGGGTTTCCACATCTCTCCACAGGATTCAGCATGAGCCATGACTGCCCACTGGAAAAGTCCAATTCTTCCTGTTCATGCATATGAACCATTCATGTAGATGCTGCTAAGATTTGTTTTCCAAAATAGGGTAACCCCTCATGATGCCTCGCATAGGTTTTGCAAGCATGTTTGTTACCGGAAATCTCTCATTTCAGATCAGTGTGTAGGCCATCACACAACTCCTCTCAAGTGTACCATGTCTGCTATTGCTACTAAACCGAGTCGTTGAATCGTTGCGCGTATGAGACTTGACGTTCACAGCCGTGCCACGAGGAATCCTTGCAGGTTTCAGTTTCCCGATTTACTATGCAAGAATTGATGCTTTAAATGCGTTTACGTGATTTTGGTTACTCTTTTCTTTGCTTACCATAGTCATTGTTAACGAAGACTTGCGTAACATGCGCAGCTATGACAGATGCCCTGACGTGACTTTTTGTTTCCAGAAAGCGAAACTACTGCGGTTCTCAAGGCAAACTCACCCTTTTGTCTTTGGAAATACAACCGACCGATTTGATCTGGTAGGACCAAAATATCAGTTAACTATAATCTTGAAAGGTGGTGGCGGTTGTTTTTATCCCTCGTCACGGAACGGGAGTGCGTTTAAAATCTAATATGAGAGAATGTTTCATAATTTCATTGCGCGATAAAGCACCATTTCATCCGATACAACTGCCCGCGTTACGTAGGCGGCGCGCCTTTTCCAAACAAGTAATTCAAAGTCCTGAATGTTGACTGCAAGACCAAAATGTTACCCGACGACGTCGTTATTAAATTATTATCATGGATTCGAAAAGATACGGTCAATGCACTTTTTGGCTCATTTTGTACATTGTGTGGGTAGCTTTACACAAAACGTTCCGGTATTTTGTGAGGTTATAGGTTTGCGCAACACTTCTTGGCCAACTGGAGTACAACACAGTGTGGGAAGACTGTTGAACAACGGTTACATTAAATGTGCATCGATTTTACAGCCGCAGCCTGTGCAGATGACCATACCTGGCATGATCATGAAAGCGCACCTGTCCCGCACAATGTAACATGACGTCTATTTGCCATTCTTTATCTACTGTTGCACTTTCCGTTGTATAGCATTTTCTGCATATAAACAACTGAGTTTAATCAATATAGCGTAAAAGGATGTGGTAGGCTTACTGGCTGCTGGCAGCCGCAAGGCGCACAGACGCCTTTTGAACAAGGCAACTTGAAGAGAAGATTAACAGGGAGATTAACATGTCATTAGAATCAGGTCAGCAACTGCAAAAAAAACCCCGCAGATAAATAGTCAACCTTCTACCTCTGAAGTCTTCTTTGTTAGTCTTCTTGATGTTTTTTGTGCCATATGGGTAGTCAATTGCAATATTTTGAAAGCAGAACTACTGTAATCTGCGTAGTTGTTATTTCATAGTTACTATGATGAGTTACAGCAATGTTTTTCGGTTTAGTGCCAAGCTAAAGAATTTTTTTTTTTTCAGGTTCCCGTTGAGCTAGAATAAACCCTGGGCCAGGTGTGTTGGTTTGGGCCATTGCTAATTGGTGAGTTTAACTAGTTTTAGTTTACTTGGCTTGCGTTAAATTTCATATTAAACAGACAATCATGTCGACTACCAGTTGCTTCCAATCTGCTCTCACTAGGTCATTAGTCTAGGTGCATTTGATGTGTTTATTATTTACGTAAAAATAGCCTACACTACAGATCTTTCACCTGGCAGTTATTTGTTTTATGTCTGTTAAGTGTGTAGAGAATGCCTGCAGATCGTCAGAAATCACTGGGCCGAAGCCCTCGCACCCCATACAAACCCCAACGCAGAAGAGGTAAGAGACAGGACTAAAGCACAGCTATCCCCCACTCCGAAGGCGTTTCAGTGTGTTTATGCTTCCTTATGCATGTGAATCCTGTGTAAATGAGTGCTTCATTCTGACACCCATGATTAGTTTGCGCTCAAATCACTGTCCATTTGTCCGTCAGGGCAGGCTGCAGGTACTCTTCGGCAGAGAACACTGGACTCTTACTTTGGGAGAAGCATGGAGAATGTTCCCCAGCAAGGGGAGCCAGAAGAGGCACAGGCTCCACCTGCCGCTGCTTCAACTCCCCCTCCAGGTATTGATGCTCTGCCTGTAACTGTACTGAGAGCTATCCTGGCCTTGCTCTCAGCTTCTGACCTGTTCCTTCGAGCCAACCGGGTTTGCAGACAGTGGAGGAATATTATCACAGAGGAAGGGGTATGAGTCTTCCCATTAAGTGGTACATGTCAACTGTCCACTCACACACACACATCCCAGTATTCACAAGGTACTACATCTACATCTTTATTTTTGTTGACATATAAGCCATTTAATCTATCTATCTGATCTATTATACAGTTTTGTCGCTGGAAGAAGCGATACTTCTGCTACTGTCGGGAAGAGGAAGCAGGGCAGCAAGAGGTTCTCTCTATTCTGCAGGAAAACAACATGACCCCAGCTAACGACAACAACCTCTGTTTATTACACATGGCAAAGTATGACTGCAATCCTTCCTGTCTGATGATACACAGTAAAAGTGTCTGTCTTGTAATTGTTCACACCTAATAGAATTTACGCATAAAAACTGAGGTATGACTATCACTATCTGTTTATGATGAATTGAGTGACAAAATAAAATGAACTATAGTGAGCTCATGTGTATCTACATTGTTGGTAAGTTTGTGTGTGCATGTAGGTATATGTCTCAGACCTTTAGCTGCATGACATTGCGCTCGGAGAGAGATCGAGAGGAGAGGATTTTGGAAAGTATTAGGAGTCATCGCCTCTATGAGCAGGCCAGAGCCTGCATGCCAGCGAGCATGACACAGAGAGTGTGTATCACTACACATAGCTATTCTTTAACAATTCATTAATTTTGTGGCTCATCAGTGATTATTTTAATATTCTGTTATTGATTGAAGGAAGATCCGTGGTCATCTCTGGCTCTGATGTTGGTTCTGGCTGATGGGGTCGGTGAGTTGTGGCAGCTGGTGGTTCGTCTGCGTTGTCCTCTGACCCCTGAACAGCTCTCGGAGTTTCTCTGGTGCTCTGCCACTCTGTTGCGTGCCATGGCAGACGCACGGGTCAAAATCAGCAACCGGTAGGATGTGTATAAAGTTATTTTATTTACATTTTCATTTTTTTTAATATACCACCTACATTTTTTCACCAACACACCTTGGTACCAACAGGCCAATGAAAACTCTTGTCCTTTATGTCTGTTTCTAGGTTCCATTATGATATTTTCTATGTGTTGCACCTTATGGAGAACATCCTTCCCAGCTGTAGATCAGAGGCAGATCAGGATGGGTCAGAGCTCTGTCTGTCTCTCTTTCTCTGTATGAATGTGTGTTTATCAGTGTGTATGTGAGAGAGAGAAAGTCAAGACTTTTATCCACAAACTGAAATCTCTTGATGAAGGACATGTATGTGTCTTCACACAGGGAGAGGCAAATGACCCCAGAACAGCAGCACATTCTAAATCACAATATAGAGAGTGATCATGTGGTCAAAATCATGGCGTTTGCCGGTAAGAACCTCACTCCAGACTCTTCATTCCCTTCACATGCATTTGTTCCTATTTAACAAAGCCAGCCCATTGTAAGACTGTGGGGTATTTCAGGTACGGGGAAGACAACTACACTGATCTCTTATGCCAAGCAAAGGCCCCAGCTTCGTTTCCTATATGTCGTCTTCAGTAAACCAGCACAGATGCAGGCACAGCGCATCTTTCCTGACAATGTGTCATGCAAGACCATCCACTCCCTCGCCCACGCTGCCGTAGGACAGAGGTTTGTTTCCTCTTCTGCTTTACAACACACTCACAAAAAAGAAACATTAGTACACCCCCAGTGTAGGGACTGAATTTGACCAAAAACATAAGTGAATATTTTTAAGTGTTTTATTCTGTTATTGTTGAACTTGAAACAAAAACAGGTTCTACATTTTTTCAGCACTTATTCTGATCCTCTATGGTCTGCCCAGGTACCGTGAAAAGTTGGATCTCTCCAGTCTGAAAGTGTTCCCTGTCTTCCGCGTGATGCCTGAAGGTGAACGCAGCATTGTGTGGGCCAAAGTGGTCACTAAGACCATGAGTAACTTCTGGGCCTCCACAGACCCCCACATAGATACCCAGCACATACCCGAATGGTACAGGAGCACCAGTGGATACATGCAGAGGCCAACTGAAACTCAGAAACCGGTAAAAAGTGATTTGCCTGCTGGCTAACCCATGTGCTACCATAGCATACGTCACATTACATTTCAGATATAACCTCTTTGTCCTTTAAGACTACATACAATCCTGTAATTCAAATACATTGCACTGCACAACGTATCACACAGTGGCATTATTGCTTTATTACAATGACCCCTGTTCTTTTCTTTCTTTTTTTTACTAGATGTTCTTGAACCAAGCCAGGCGCATATGGGAGAGGATGAAGGAGGTGGAGCCGACATCTGAGGCTGCCTATCACATGTATCATGATGGTAAAGGCAATTGTCACATGATGCCACATTACATGAGGTAACAACAGAATCCAACATCTGGCACTGTTAACTTGCCCACCATTCCCAATAGGATACCTTAAACTGTGGCATCTGGAAGGTGCCCAGATGGGATATTATGATGTCATATTTATTGACGAGGCCCAGGATTGTACACCAGGTACGCAAATCACACTTTCTTGTACTCCCTTGTCTGATGCAGTCTAAGATTTATGTAATATCATCAGACTAAAGGACCACAAATTATTTTAAAATAATGGTTACATATACATGGCAAGGTTTCATTATATAAATAATGATTCTACAGCCAAGAACAGACACAGACACTATGATTTAGCTAATCATAAACAAGGACTGGAACTGTCCATTTGAGAAGACTATATAATGCATTCCAATCCCCACCAGTGACCATGGACATTTTGCTGAGGCAACCCTGTGCAAAGATCTTGGTGGGAGATCCTCACCAACAGATTTACAGTTTTAGAGGAGCAATCAACAACTTAACTATGATCCAGCACTCACATATCTACCACCTGACACAGGTACCTGACACATACTGACTCACAAGAAGTAATAGATGCTGATGTTTGCTTTCAGTGAGCTTTACTGAGATGCTATGATAAGATAATTGCTCTCTCAGAGTTTCAGATTTGGTCCAGAGATTGCTTATGTTGGTGCAACCATACTTGAAGTTGGCAAAAGTGTGAAGAAGATCATGGTTGGAGGAAACCAAAGAGGTGCATTTCTAGTAGAGAACACTAAAATGATTGACAGATTTACACAACAGCAGATGTATGTAAAGTATCCTGCAAAAGTCTTGAGCCACCCCACCCCTCATTTCCTCATATTTTGCTTCCAAAAGCCAAACTTGTCTAGACTCTTAAAATTAACCACAGCAGAGTAAAAGTGAGTTTGCTTCAAACTGAAGCGCTCTGAGAACTGTGCACAGAGACCCTCATGAATCTGGCCATGTGTTTGTATATACTTGTGAGAGGATCAGATCATTTTTTATTTCGAATTCATGCAGAACCAGATAAATCCAAAGGTTAACTTTTTTCCTTGTCAATTTCTTTTCTTATTCAAACATAGAGGTACTTTACTGATGTTGACAAAGTGAAAGTTCACAAACAGATGAAATGAAATTGTACGTGATCAGATGCATGCATGAGAACTTCTGCAAAGAGTTACATCTCACAAGACTGATCACAACCACAAGAGTTGCACTATCACAAGCTTGCTGTCATCAGGAACAGAATGAAGCTCTTTACAGAGTTTGTGTCAAATAGCACTTTCACTCTCTGTTAACTTTCAAAAAATACAAAAGAACATGGCTCTTTAGAAGCAAAATATGAATAAACTAGATATTTATACAGTAATTTACCAAGTATGTGTGTGTGTGTGTGTGTGTGTGTTTCTCAGGCTCAGTGCGGGGACAGGACATTGAGATGCGCCGCAAGTTTCTGACAGCTGTGGGTGGAGCTGATGGGAAGCTGGCTGTTCTCAGTCGCACAAATGCCTCCATCTTCCATGAGGCAGTGAGGCTCACAGAGCTCAACCCCACCAGCCGCATCTACATCATAGGCGTAAGTGAACCAGCTCAATCAGCTGATCCTAAGGAATCATCAAAAACACTAGAGAGTGCTGTAAGCATTTAGGAGACACTGTAAACATGGAGGATACCCAGCAGAGGTAAAAAGCCCATTGAATCGCTAGCAAATCTAAATCTGCTCTGCAGGTCCATCTGGCCACAAGGTCATTGCAGCTCATCAACAATTCTCCAAAATACAGGAACCAGCCATAACCACTTTTTCATCATGGGGTGGGCTTTAGAAGATTCACAACCAATGAAAGCATCTGCAGTGTCTTCAATGATTATGCTATATGGTTGTGTATTTTCTTTTGAGTCATGTAAACAATTACTGTTAAAAACATTGACGTAAGTGATGAGTTGGTTGCACTTTCAAAGAGTTTTGGTAAAAGTTTAATGCTTCAGTTTAACTTCAGATCTCATGCAGGTTACTACTCTGGAAATCACTCGTTGGCAAATCCTGCATCTTGATAGGATACCACTACTGCTGCAAGAGTGCATGTGCAGGTGGATAACGTAGAAGCAAATGTTGTGTTTTTCTGTTTGTATTTGTGTGGTATTTGCAAGAGCAGGTACTTTAGTGGTACTGATGTCAGTAAGCAAAATCTTGAACAATCTATTCTCATCTCTGTTTAAGGGTATCAAAGCATTTGGCTTAAGTAAAATTCATGACATTTGGGCCTTGAAGCAGAGACAATGTAATCAGAGTAAGTTTTTTATTTTTACTGGTGTAAGAATTTCTACATGCTGTCTGTTTTGCAAGGGCTGTTTTTGCTACAGAATACGATTCCAATAGTCCCTCCTCACTGTGGCCACTCTTAGATATATGGATCGAAGACTCTTTCATCCGGAGATTCAGTGAAAGTGCAGTGGGAAGACTGGAGGGATATGTAGGTCTGTGCCAGTATGCTGACATGGCTGAGGACCAGGAGCTGTTATGGAAGATCGCTGTGGTGGAGAAATATGGAGATCAAATTCCACAGCTAATCGAACGCATCCGTAACAGGAACCAGACAAGGCAACGAAATGCAGGTGAGTCAAGATAAAGGTGGGAGATAAATAGTGAGAGACAGATGGGGAGGCCATATTCATTCTGAAACAATAGGGTCATTTGTAGGGCAAATCAATTCAAAAACAAAATCAATGATTATGGCCAGTCCCTCTGTCTCCACAAAAAGTTTGGTCTTTGATCAAAGTTTTACATTTGTCTCTTTTTGTAACTTCTTGGAAATGTGTATATTTTCATCACACACTTTCTTGCTCTAATTGTGATCCTGCTCTCAGATTTTATTCTGGGCTCAATGCATAAGGCCAAAGGACTGGAATTTGATACCGTTGTCATCACAGATGACTTCAGAGTACTTCATACCTTACCAGTACAGGAACAGGGAGGTTAGTCATTGTACCAGTTATTGGTGGTGTGTACATTTGGAAATTTCATAACATGGACATTTCATAACATTTGTGTGCAGTGGAGCATGCAGGTGTATAGGAATGTCCGATTCTATAATAATAGTGGATATTGAATAACATTGTTGTTTACAAGCATTTGTTGGTGTATATTTTCTTAAGAGAATCAAAGCTCTGTTGAAGATGATGACTGGAATCTCATATATATGGCAGTAACCCGAGCACAGAGAACACTCTTCATGACCAAGACTATCACCAATATTCTCGCCCGTGCAGGGGTTAGTGCCCTTGCTGTGTCCATCTTTGTAACATTGGTCTGGTTTTCCTTTTAACTTAATTTACTTTGAATATCCATAGTTTACAATGATATATTGGATGCTAAAATTCTTTTTAGTGAAAATATTGGTTTGAGTGCATATTGTATGTTCTTGCAGTACAGTATTTAACAACATGGTTGTGATTGCAAGGATGTGGTATAATGTCTGTCTTACAGGAGTACTTCCTAAGGTCAGAGTTGACTACAGTCCCAGCAGAGAATCCTGGTCCCCAGTGTTCTGTTCCACAGTGCACCAGTCAAATAAATATCAACACCCGTCTTTGCATGCACAGACTTCCCATCGCATATGTGAGCATTTTTCTGTCTATTTCATTGCTATGTGAGAGTCTTCACAGTACAACATTGTGTAAGAGTATGTTATTTTACAAGTGTAACATATAAAATACTGTATCATTTGGAGGAATTATTAAAATCATTCCTTAAACTTAATTTTGACAAATTAAATAACCTGGGATACCTGTGCATGCATGATGGTAAATGAAGTGGTCAGTCAGTTTCCATATTTGTGTTTTACAGGGCAATGGTGTGGAGAGAGGTGGTGCTGTGTGTTTGCCATGTGTTAACAAAATGGCAGGTCACTTGGCATTCCTGATGAGTCCAGGCATACAGCAAGTCCCCTTCCCTTAAGAACTCAGAGTAGGGGATAAATCTGTTGCAGCAGCGGTGTAATACCAAGACTGAAGGCAAAAAGTGATTAACCGTGACTCCTGGCAAAGGACCACCCTAAGGGACAGATGCTATCAGAGTCATTGCTATAGGCAGGGCAGCTTAAAACATATATAAGAAATTCTAGATCTGTGAATCAGGGACATTCCTATTTCTACAGTCAATATCATTAAATCAGTAAAGTTTTAGCTTTAAAATCAGAGGCATTGTGGGTTTTCTTGCGTTTTACCAGAGGCAGACTACCAAAAATGGGGATTGTCCTGGAATTGGGGAAAGTTTATACAGCAAATAGTTTTATATTGTATGGCTACTGTTTTTAGCATTCTCCATGTTTTTACAGTATGTATTGCTTTTTTCATTTCCATTTAGAATGTAATCTCCAGTTGAAAATTGCATTCAGTTTTTCATGAGTTCTGAAATGGACCAAGCATGCAAGTGTGTTAGAAGTAGTTGTTGACTCACTTAGGCTAATTCTGACTTATTGACCAGTGTCCAAGTGTGCTTACAAAAATTATGTGACTGTGTTTGGCAGTAACATTTTCATGTTAAAACTACAGGATAATTTGGTTGCCCAAATCCTTTTTATCTTCAATCTGAGTGACAGGAATTGAGTGGGAGAGAGAGATGACGAATGGTCTGGAAATGACCTCAAACCAAAGTCGAAGCTATACTGTGGTACAGATGATTAAACTAACTGCACGATCCAGGAGTTATAATCTGCATGGTACAGTTTTATTTTTTTGTGGTGTGCTTGCTTTCTCTGTGCTGTAATTGTCATGTCATTGTGTACAATAAATAATACATTTTATATTATTTTTATATTATATTAACATTATGTTTTCTATTATATTTTTGTTTTTCTTTGGGTTTCTGTGCAGTTACTAAAAAAACACCAAGCTCAAAAATAAAATAAGGAAAATGAGGAGGTTAGCTCCTAGTTCATGAAAAAGCTGATTTTTCTATGGATGGTGAACTGAACAATATTTGCAACAAAAGAAATTGAACTTAGCTTGAAGTTAGCTCAGCCTCATTTGAGAATGGATGAAGATGGCTGGATGATGGGAATAGCACCATGAGGCAAGGTCATTTAAGGAGTTAAGAGGCATCACAGTAACATAGTCAAAGATGGCACATGGGGATAAAAGTTAAAAACACCTGGGTATGTTCTTGATGGTTTTCATAATATTTGAATTTAGCACCCTGTGCAGATTAACTGCTAAATAAACTTTTTCTATGGAGTTCAGAATGTCTGCAAGATGGGCATTGCTCTTTATATTTGACTGTCCTGTCAAAATTACCTTCGTATGATATTAATTTTACAAGTTCATGCATTTTTAAAACTTCTGCCAGCAGCCTGACCAAATAGGGTCTGGCTCACAGGTGTCCCTCAATTATCGCGTACCGCCAGTCCTAGGTGATTACTGCACGAGAGTGCCCCCTCGTGAGCACTGTCTCAGTAATCTACAACGATAGCCTACTGAATGATCCACATTTTATGAATTCTTGCCAAAATAAAGCATTATGAAAATGCGCACAATGGAGGTAAGTTATACAGTGTTCTTCTGCTTTTTCGGACCCGTATCAAATCGGCCTCCAATAACAGAGTAAGCTTCGAAAGTGACAGGCCGACAAAGATGCAAAAATCATGCCTTCCATTCTAGGAGGGGAGACTTCCTCGGAAATCCAACCGAATACAACTGAACACACAAATCCTCCAACACAATGAAACCTCTTAAATTGCGGGCCTACGACAGTCGGCTAGAAACGCACAGACCCCTAAACAGTTAAACCCAAAGCGTGGTAGGCCTAATGTTAGCAAAAGAATGGTAGGTTCGGTTCGATGTATGTGTAGGTATGACTAACCTGTAATGGTAGGCTGTCATAGTAGTGTGCCAACCCGTGATTTTTAAAAATTTATGTTATCTCATGGCTTTTGTAGAGAACTCAGCTTGAAGAGGAGGAGGATGGTTCAGTTGAACATCATTCTGGCAGTAATCCTAACGATAATGACAACACTATAAGTGATTGCACTGTAGTAGTATGAGTCTGTTAGTTGTGAAAGTTGCTTCCAAAGAATGACGTTGTGGTGTCTCCATCAAGCCCTTTGGACCCTAATTGACCTCGAGGTGTTGATGTTGAAATCTTACCAGACTCTTTCAGAGTACGAGTTGAAACGGCTTGAAAACGTTGGACAGAACCAGGCCTTCCTCTCATTCCTGCACCTGCCACAGGTATAGTTTTAGTACAAAGGTCATGCAGACCACTTGGGTGCCACTGTCTTACTGACCACAAGTTAACTGATATGCCTATCTCACCTATACAGTTAGCAGATGCTCTGAAACTGAAGAGGGTAGGCATGAAGAAGTACCGGTAAATGAGTGCACTGCCATGACTGTAGGTGTAACCAGTGATAAGTGTTCTGTGTGTGGGCACTGGCTGTATAATCAAAGATCCTTTATCAACCCTCTCTGGTATAATGGCTGTTTGCTTGTCATATGTTAAAATCTATAAAAGGTATGATGAACTGTGTAGTAGTACTCCTTTGGACAGTAATTTCAAATGAAAAGGTAAATCTCAAAATACACTATAAAATGTGGGAAGAACAGACATTAGCTGTGAGTTGAATGTTGAGAATAGCTTTACTTAATGTAATGTGCCACATAGATTCAGAATCAGTATTAGAAAGCATTAGAATATCATCATAATCATCCTTTTCAACTGCAGGGAAAAGGCTGTGAAAGACCTCCTTCCCGTAAGAAAGTCTTTGCGTCTGCAGAAGAAACTACTGTGAAACAGAATCTTTCTCCTGAGCCAAGGAAAGAAGTTAGTGATGAGAGATTTAAATGGCTTGCTTCAACAGGCTATGACTCTCTCTCCCACACACACATACACACTCACACAAATGTGTATTATATGAGTTAATACGTTATGCGTTAAATATTTCTGTAGGTGGTGGAATATAGTTTAAAGGGGCCTGTGCCAGTGTGCCCAGTGAACTTTAAGGAAGAAAGCCATCTCCCTGAGGGTCTGCTTCGTCTATGGACTGAGGTGTGTTGTGATCTATGTCAGATTGTTGCCGTTATTTGGGATATGGTCATAAATGGTCGTATACATTTTGCTGCTGGTGTCTACCCACTTGCCCAGTTTCTGTGTCCTCCCCAAGTTTTAGGCCCTGAGCCCTCACCTAACTGACTGTTAAGAGATTGAGTTTGTGAGGTTCAACTTCGGATAACAAATAAGTCAATTAACAGCAGAAAAGTCAGGAGAAAACACATAAACAGGCTTCCGTTTTATGACGATTGTTTGTCATTGTGTTTTTAAAGACGTTTTCATGCTTCTTTCACATCATAAAGCTATGAACTGTGGCTGATTCCTTTTAGCAAAGTCTGCAGAGATGCCAGCTTGAGGCAAGGGATCAGAAAGGGTGCAGCTGAACTCTCACACACTTCAGATTTTGACAGTGGGACACCCTTAAACCCTCAAGAAGAAGCATCTACGTCTGAGGGTGGACGCTGAGACTGGGGAGTTGTTATATTAGAAAATGTACGCTGTTGAGCAGTTTTTGACTTTTGAGTTTATTTCATTATGATTCAATCCTGTCTTCATAGGAACTGGTGAAGTACGAGTGCACGAAAGTGGACCTGCAGGTGTAGGTTGACATATCTGTATTAAAGCATATTAACAGAGCTGCAGTCATAGTGTGTGTGTGTGTGTGTGTGTGTGTGTTAGGTATAAGGAGGATCTGCTAAACATGCATGTTCATGAGGAACAAGTGATGGTGGTGAAGAGGTGGATCTTCTCAGCAGCCTTCCACCCGTGTGCCAGCAGTCTGCTTATGGCCGCTGGGGACCAGTGAGGCCAAGTAGGCCTCTGGAACCCGGTGAGTTTACCCAACATTTGGATGCCAGACTCTTGGATATGCACACATATACTTGTTGACAGACCAAACCCACATGTTACAACCACCTTCATTGGACATCCCACTTGAACATCCTGGCTAGGTAAATGGAAAAGCAGGAGTGTTGAGATCTATTGTGTAGTGAGTTGTAAAATTCAGCCTAAGATGTAAACATGGTAAGTTTTGAAACTTTGTCTGACTTTATTTGTATTATGGTCTGACTTTGTTTCTTCAAGGGGGCAGCTGGTGTAACAATGGACTTGTGCAGTTTGAACCTCACACTAGTCCAGTTACCTGTATGGCTTTCTCGAGGTCACAACCTTCAACCCTAATCACCACCAGTTAGTCTATGTGTGTCTGTCTATGCTCTGGGCCCAAAGATGTTGCACACTATCAGTGTCCACCCCATGCAGAAGTAGTATTTTGTGGTAGCTATGAACTGGTGTGAATTTGTATGTGTGTTTTTTTTTTTTTTTTTTTTTTTTTTTATTTAAACATGTTTGATCTGAAGAAGCTTTCAAGGCCTTTGGCCTGCACTAAAATCTTACATGGGTATTAATTAGGCACCTTAGTTTCTCCAGTCTGTATAAATTGAATAAGGATTTTTCAGACAAGTTTGAACACAGTTCTAGGAGCCACTGATTGGAGATGCTACCCCCAAAAACTACTTAGTTTCTAGTTATGTTTACATTGGCACTGCAGGAACCATAGACTGCATATAAAAAGTGTTTTTGTGTGTGTGTTGGTGTGTGTAAGTGAATAGCAGCCAAGTATACATGAATACAAAGTAATGTAATGGACTGCCTGTGAAGTTTCTTGATTGAAGATTGTCCCAGGAAGCAGTCCGGGAAAAAAATCATAATTTTTCAATTTGCCCCTGTCACTTACCATTATAGTTTTTAGTTTAAGCAAAATGTGTTGTTCAGAGGAACAACAACAGGCCTGAGTTCCATGTATAGTAGTGCCAATATGTGATAAAATTCCAAAAAGTGCCAATTGTGTGACAGTGCCTTTAGTGTTTGGAGTTGCCCTTGTGAATATGGTGTGCTAGCAAGCTGGCCGAGTTTAAGTAGAACGGCAACTACTAATGACTGAACATTTGTTAATGTAACACATACCTACATATCCAAACACATGCAGTATTCCAGAATCTTGGCTGGATATGACTTTGACACTGTGATTGTGGATGGTGGCTGTTAGTGTATTTGTATGTTTTCAGTGAAGTCCACATCTATGATGTGCGAAGCCTGCAGAAGCAGTTCAATCAGCCTGTGTCACTTCTGGATGGACACTCCCACTATGTGTCCTGTGCCTACTTCTCACCACACACAGGGAACAGAGTGCTCACCACCAGCAAGTACGACAAAATCAGGTGTGTGTGTGTGTGTGTGCGCTGTGAGGCCTGTGATCCCAAAAGGAACATATGTGGCCTGAGCTCTTCTACTTGCTGGATAACTGGAAATGTCCAGGAAACTTGTTTTTTGAAAGGAGGGGCTCTATGAACTATGAACTACTCTAACCCTATGTTTTCCCCTCCTTTCTATTTTTTGACACCTTGACAAACAACTTTAGTTGCACTGAGACATGCTATGGTGATAACCTAGCTTGATGCAGCAGCACGTCGTTTCACTTTGAGCTAAGCGTCAGAAACCTAGCAACTGGCATATGTTCACTCCATGGTGGGCAGTTATTTTCTGCTTCTGCCAATCACTACTGTTTGATCGTGACATATGTTACGCATTGGAATGCATTGTTTGAATTCAACGCTGTTGCTTTGAGCCCTCCCTCTGTTTGTTTCTGCATAACTTTAACATGTGGTATGGATATATCCTCTCTGTGTGTTAGTGTTTGTGACAGGCACAAGATGTCCTACTGCTGGCCACAGGGGAAGGCATAGACCTTTCTCACAACTTCCGTATTTTACACCGGAAATACGCAATTGCTGTGGAAACCTACTTCCTCCCCGGTATGGCGATAACCAGGTAACCAAGAAAGATAGCGCAAGCATCGAGTAAAAGTTGTTGTAGCGTACCGGGCTATTTTTGTAATGCCCAAAACATGTTCACAACAGTAGCATACAGTAGCGTTTTTCTTCTGAGACGGGTAGCGTCTGGCCCTCACAAAAAACCTGCCCGTCTACTACATTTGATACTATGACAAGGAAACACACGAACATAAACACAGACATCGCCAGAGGAAAATAAAATGTTAGCTGATGATGATAGCATTCGGCTAACGTTAGCATTAGCCTATTGTCGCAAGCTGCTACACACAAGACGTTCACTTGGACCAAAGACAGACAGTGAATGTCATATTGTTTGTAACAGCCCGACCACGACTGTTATATTGCTTTAATAAAGTTGTACATGTCCTCTACATTATCCATACATAACCCTATAACCCTAGCCCTAGGTCCAAGTGAACCCACTAATAATTTGTTAGCCTGATTGCTCGCTAACGTTAGCTACGTTACTTACATTGAAAGTTATGGACAAACTCTTCGTGGAAAAAAATTCTATCCTTTGTCCAGTTTGTTCCTCTTTGTGACGGAGTTTTCCTCCACGATTCTTGTCACGTCGGCAAAAGTCATCTTTGGCAAACCCGTGAGGGAAGTTGTGTAGACTCTCTCCATTTTTATTTAACCCGGCTTTCTGCTGCGTTTACATTAGACAGGAAGTCTGCATACCCTGCGATTGCGTATTTCCGGTTTCTGTGAGAAAGGTCTATTATGGGACCCCAAGCGAGAAGACTGCTTTATAATGAGCACTCTGAAGCACCTGTGCAACATCAAGGTGTTTCACGAGAGTGAAGAGCTGGTCCATGTGTTTAACAGCCCAGATCACATGACCCTGTGCTTGGTAATGGCCTTTCACCCCAGCAGAAGAGCACTACTGGGGGAGATTTCCAGGCAGGCTTCACATCATTGCCTAGACCACCCCTACCCCTACTTTTAGATCCTGCAACACCCTTGTGCTCTGTTGTTCTGCAGTGGGATTGGTCTGAAATTGAACTAAAACATTCACATCATGGTCAGTTTCATAAAATCAGTTGATGTACAAATAAAATGTTTTGTTTAATATTAAGTTAATTAATATTATTAAAGTTAATAATAGTATTTCTGTGTTTTATTACTGAAAAAATACATTTATCAAGTTCTCCTTGAAGTTTAAGCTGTATGTAGATTTTTATAGAGAGCTTTTAACTAGAATGTGGGTTGTACAGACATACAACAATATAATAGCAATAACACAACACACCCAAACTACGCATGAACCCTTTTTACTCTCGACCTGAGAGATACAAAATGGTGCTTTTGTGTGCAGAAACCAAGCTATTTCAGCTTATTCCGACAACCTGAACATATACCTATTAAATCGATGACAATACCATCACCTAGTTAATTAATTATGATTTTCTGAGTGAGGTTTGAGTTTGTTGGTTATAATACTGGTTCTTGAGGAGGAGCACGGGGACCCCAGAGGTTCAGAGTGCACTGTCTGGGGTCTAAAGAAAAGGTTTCAAATAGAACAAATGTATATAAGCTTATATGGTAAAATGTGCGTTGTGATTATAAGGGGTCCTTGGAAAATTCCTTGGTTATGTTCCATGAGGGGTCCTCAGCCCAATAAAGTTTGAGAACCCCTGGGTTATAGTAATCTAACAAAAAGGTTGCAGGCAGTAGGTGAAGTAGTTTGGCAACTAAAACATTTTTGTTAGATTGCATCTGCAGCTGCATCACTCCGTTTTTCTTGCCACTCCGTTTTTCAGATGCGGGAAAGGACTGAAACAACTTCAGCTATGGGGCGAGTTGCAATAATCAGCATCTGGGTAACTTTAATACGTGTACACACCGGTACACACGCCTCACAAGTGTATACACGTGATGTGAAGGTGGGTGTCACACGGGAAGTATTCCTAATACATGATTGGCTAATGGTACAGCGAGCGTTTGTCCAGACTCGGAGAGGAGTGGCCATGATTCGTGGTCTTTACGAAATCAGTAAAGGATGTATATTTCACAAATTACGCAGTGACCAGAACTGAATTCTCTGCAATACAGAAGAAAATAGCATTTACAACCCAGATGTTTTTATTAGCAGAGAAAGGCCCTCAAGACGAAAATAAGCATACGGATTGTTAATTGCCAAACTACAATACCCAGATTTGACAATACTCCATCGGCGTTCCAATCCAAAGTGCAAAGTTCATGGATGGACGATGCAAAGCCTTGGTGAAGTTTGACTGAAGTGTTTCAAAAGTTCAGCTGTTAATTGGGTCGGTCTTCTTCAGAGGTAAAATGACCTGTTTTTTCAATTAAGTATGTGTCAATTAAGTATGATCGAAAGCTAAATTACTGTCTGATCGGTAAATTATCGTTACCAGCAGCAGCAAACTCGGGTGTTTGTATTGTTTTTTAGATTGTTTTAAGGTTTTCGGTCTTTGTATAAGCAAGAATGGCGGAAGGGTCTCAACGAGCAGGAGAACTGCCAGAGGACGTGATGTCTGATGATTGTATGAATACCTACACTCATGTCTACAGTCCTGACCTTTTGAAGTGAGTACGCACAAAGGTAGAGACGGATATCTGCAAAGGCACATCTGTGCAGATGTGTCTGCAAATTGTCAATCACATCTCGATTAACTCGACTGTGCGGGTCCATTTCATTTCAGAGATCAGGTTGCCTTTATCACAGGCGGAGGCTCTGGTATTGGGTTCCGGATAGCTGAAGTCTTCATGAGGTACCACCTGTCCACCATTATGTGTCTAAGAATATTTACTCACTTGCTTTGGTGAACCCAAACTTTCACCTCAATTGTTATCATGTTTCAAACTCCCTCTATTCATAGATGCATACTGAATTCAGAAGCTTCTAAACACAATTACAGAACTATACAATAGATTAAGTTGCTTAAAAAATGGCATTAACCTTAGTTGTATAATGACTGGTAACTGAACATGAAAACTGCTCTACCAGCAATCTCTTCCCTTATCCATTGCCACATACTATAACATTTGACCACTGACCTCAGGCATGGGTGTGACGTAGTGATTGCCAGCCGAAATCTTCAACGTCTAACTGAGGTAACAAGTTTATCTTTGGTTATTATAGCTTCTTTCACACTGTCAGCAAATATGCTTACACCCTGCTTACATACAGATATAGTGTATAAAACAACATATCATGTGCAAGTGTAATCTCAGTAGTGGAATGAAATAGAGAGCAATAGTGTATGTGTATTTATGTGTGCAGGCTGCAGAGAAGTTAACTAAAGCAACTGGTCGCAGGTGTCTCCCGCTGGCTATGGATGTGAGGCAGCCAGACACCATCAATGCAGCAGTAGATCAGACACTGGAGGAGCTGGGTCGCATTGACATACTTATCAACAGTAATAAACAAACACTATTATTCATGCATACACAGAATAGGGTTGTTTTGTGCTTTGTGACTCATCAGTGTATTCAAATCTGTTTCCTATCTTCAATCAAAAAGAAATTTCATCCCATATATTTGCAACATGAGAGTTTTTGTGTTTAGATGCTGCAGGTAACTTCCTATGTCCTGCCTCTTCATTGTCCTTCAACGCCTTCAAGACAGTGCTGGAGATCGACACCATGGGCACTTACAATGCCAGCAAAGTGATCTATGAGAAGTGGTTTAAGGTGAAATTATCTGATTGGTTTGAAAATTGCATAAACAGTAGAATTCACTACACAGTATTGAACTGTGACTGTAGTCAAGTAAAAAATGACAGAAGTTGTTGTAGTCATGTATTCTTTCAAAAACATTTTCATTCAGATGAAGATCAAAGATGGTAGCAAGTAAAACTGATGGAGTGTTTTGTCTGACTAATCGCAGGATCATGGTGGTTCTATAGTAAACATTTCAGCCACTCTGGGATACAAGGGTCAGGCACTCCAGGTCCATGCTGGGTCAGCAAAAGCTGCAAATGGTGAGTGTAGAATTTACGTGTGTTGGTATTCCACATAACACAGGAAAACCATTTTAACAGAGCCTTTTTGAGTATTTGCTGCCAAGGCATGGCTAGATTTTCTAGACATCTGAAATACATTTACTCACTCTTTTAGTTATTCACTTCTATTAACTAAGAAAAATGGTTTGAGCAAGCTACAAAACAAATGAAAATCAGACTTCCCCCTGAAGCTACGCCTCCAGAGTACAGGAACAAGCACAGAGTGGGTAGGGGGGAGGGACAAATGGCAGTTGAGTTTGATATTTTTGAGTTTTGACATCCCACTTCTCAGTCATTTCGATGGGTCGCTTAAAATGATTAAATGGTGTTTTTTCAGTCCTGTCTGTTCCACAGGTGACTAACATTTTTCATTTTTGCGCTAGCATTTAATTAATTGGTTGCAATGGGCGTGTGAAGGAGGTTTTAAGCAATATAGTAAAAATTGCTGCAGGAAAACATCTACCCTACCTTTAAGTGAAAGCACCCTCCAAAAGTGTAAACTTTGAAGTTATGCTGTTCTTGTTCTAGAAAGTTCAAGAAATTTACACTTACACGTAACATTCATATCTAAGGGAACTGTACTGAAATGACAGATCTTTGCACCAATGCACTCAAAATGTTTCCTTCTCGTTCCTCTGGTGCAGATGCCATGACCAAGCACCTGGCGGTGGAGTGGGGTCCCAGTGGAGTGCGAGTGAACACTGTGGCACCAGGACCCATTTCAGGCACTGAGGGTTTCCGCAGACTGGGTGAGAAGGCTCTGTCTAGTGTGTCCACTTGCATTCATACCTAAGATGATGTGTGGTTTCTTGTCAACTCGGTACTATAGCTACATTGTTGCCTCTGCACCACTGTGAAGCTTTTCCAGCTGTGTGTTTTGCATGTCTGCATAGTACTTCACCTAAGATATCTGTGGTTTGTGTGGCATACTACATAGTCTGCTGTTAAAATATTGATGTAATTTTTCTGGCTTTTTCTTGCATACATTTTGTAAAAGTTACTAACAACAACAAAATTATTTCTACATTATTGTGTGCCAGTTCAAGTTATTAGCAAGCAAATTTCTCACTGTCACCCACAAGCACAATGCTATGATGGCAAACTGGCAAATTTGACACTTTACAATCAGATGTATCATTGTAACCTAAAATATGTATGACACAATTTGCAAACCCTCTGTCAGCAATCCAGCCTGTTAGGAACAACCAGCAGCAGACTGAAACACACACACACACACAGGGTGAACTGATCAGTCACAATTGTTACGCTCTGTGCTGCATCAGTGCAAGTTATGGACATCAGGGCATGGGGGGGGGGGGGGGGTACAGAACAACACAGAGGCTCTGCGTGCTAAGAGTGTTGATATTAGGCCTTAAGGACACCAGATAGATGTAGAGTTACAGTACATTATTACAGGATCTAAACTAGATTTCTATTTCTGTGCTATGTCATAATTTTAGTACACCTAACATTCAATGGCCACATGTTTTTACTTATTCAGCTGACTTTTTAATACAAGGTTACTTACAAATATTTAACAAACCTTATCCTATCAGGATCCACAAATAGTAGGATCCTCAGCTTCCTCTCTGTTTACTGAACCATTCTCTCCTTGTCTTTCTTCTCTGTTGGTCTTGTGTCCCAAACTTCCTCTCAGGTGGTCCTCAAGGTGAGAGTGCTGGTGCGTTCAGCAGTATCCCTCTGCAGCGGGCAGGGAACAAGACAGAGATGGCCCATGCAGTGCTCTTCCTCTCCAGCAGGGCGGCATCCTACATCACGGGCAGCATATTGGTGGCGGATGGGGGAGCGTGGCTGACGTCGCCCAATGACGTGCACAAGCTGCTGGGTATACTCTCCTCTCGCTCTGCTAAACTCTGAGACGACACTCAGGTGTGTGTGTGAGGTGTGCTAGCATGTGTGTGAGACAGATGTGCCCCTCAGATGATGTTCCTTTACGTGCACCCAAAGTAACACTGTTTGGTATGTGCTCTTGCCTGCCTGTCTGTCTGTCTGTCTGTCTGTCTGTCTGTCTGTCGTGTGTGTGTGTGTGTGTGTGTGTGTGTGTGTGCGTCTTTGGGTGTCGGTCTGCATGCTCACTTGCCTGGATGTATTATCTCTGCATGAATTTCATGAGCAATATGAATGAGTTAAATAAATGAGTTCAGGGTCAGTACAATAGAAGGTATGAAGTTGTGATTATTTGACACTGATGAAATTAACCATTTATACCAAAGCCACATGAGATTGTAGTGAACAGAGCTAGAACTATTAGTAATAGAACTAATTAGTTTGAGTTACAGCAAAGAGGGAAGCATAGAACATGTTAAAGTGATATAGATTATCTGAGGACTGACATTTCAGTGGACTTGATGGAGCAGAATTAAGAGACAAGGAGGAGAGTGAATCGAGCTGTCTGAAGTAGTCAATGGCTACTGACTCATCCACTCATGTTTGTTTCAGGATTGTGGTCCTCTGAAATGAAGAGAGAGAAGAAGTAATGTCTGCCATCTTCCTCAAAGGAGACTGATCACATGACGAAAGAGGAAAACTTTACATCTTAAAGTCTCACACATTGCATTTCAACATATAAAACAGTAGTCAATTTGCTAATGTTAACTGGACCTTGTCTTCCATGTTTGTACATCCTTGGGGCTTATTAAGCCAAATGTCCACAGGCTGTACAGTTCACTTTGTATAGTAATGCTTTTTGTTCATCAGTAGCTTGTTTCTTCTCTTTCACAAATCCAATTTGTAAGTGTTTAAAGAAACAGAACTTTGCTGAACCTTGAAACACTAAACCAATTTAAGTTCTTAAAAGTATTGTGAACGTATCTTTCATTTTACATACCGGATCCACATGAGGGCGCAATGGTATCATAAAGTAAAGCATCAGACTCCGCTGTTTACCTGTGTCCATGGCCCCCATATCCATACCCTGATGCATTTAATCCATCGCCACATTAATAGCTTTTGCAATGATCTAAGAAATATACTCAGTATGGTGTTTGTTCTCGTCTTAAAAATGATTCTGGATTTGGTCCTGTTCGGAGTTGCGCGGTGCTTTTGACAGCCAGTGACGAAATTTTAAGCTCCTCATGTTCGTTTTACTGGTCATCTATTCTGTTCCTTTGGCTTTTTGTTTTGTTGCGCTAATAACTAAATAATTCTTGATTCTTTTGGTTCATATCGGCAGACTGCGGCGTACTCGCTGCGCTTGCGTGCTCACTGTTGACGTCGCTGTGTATGCGGTATGAGGATGGCAGAGGTTGCATCGGTTGCTGATGCGAGCGCAATCTGCCAGTTGTGACATTATCGCTTGGAATACAAATGGCACCATCCATAACGAATCATTTGGGGATCATAATTTCATCATATCAATCAACATTAACGCCTATGAAACAATAACATGGTGATGATGAAGGAACACTCATGGGGTTTTAGCTAACAGCTAACCAGCACAGGTGGATGAATCGTGGAATTCCTCTTGGACTCGGGCTGTCTTGAAGGGGAAAAAAACAAAGCAATAACCCATCGCTAACATCGTTCAACTGGAGAGTCGTAAGGATTGGCATGGTTTTATCGGTGGATATAATGCCATCGAAAGGATATTATATTCTCTGGTGTTGGTCGTAGACGTGACTAACGGATGGGCCAGCTAGCCCCCTCAGCTCGCCCCGTTTTCGAAAGAAGGATGCTTGTATCTTTTAGCTTGTTAGCCATATGTCGACGCTGTTAGAGCTACTAATCCAAGCCTCGTCTACCAGCAACACAATCTGTCACTGAACGATCCCGCTAATCATCCTTATTATGACGGCTACTTAGTTATCCGCTGCAGGTTTAAATGGGCAATCAGCGGTAATTCATATATGTGGCTTATTTAGACATTTTTTGAAGAAGCCACCTCCAACACGAATAGACCCGTTAGCTAGCAAGGTGGGCTACCGGGTGTAGACAGTTGTGTTAGCCCACTTACAGCACATTAGCTGGTTGGGTATTGTAGATTTTTTGATAACGTTGTCTCAGCCGTGATTGCAAATAGGGCATTTGTATTTTGGTAGTGCTTGCGCGAAGTTTTGAGTGTAAAGATTTAAGGAAGTTTGCGGTTAATTTTTATGTCCCCGTTAGCTCGTATTTGCTAGGTGTATGTTTATTTTATAATATAATGCACCTATAATTTACTAAGTTACTCCTGGTGTTTCATACGGTGACATCTGCATTTTGTCATAGGCAGTTCGCACGTTGGAAACAGTTATAGGGCATAAATTAAACATTTATATTTCATTAGTTTACGTTCTGTAGCTGCCGTCGGATTGTAAGATGGTGTTTTCTAGATAACATAAAATTATACTTAGGTCTATATTCTTTTTAGTTGGCACTTCCTATTATCATGTTTAAATCTGTCTTTTGAACACGAGATATTTTTTTTCTCCTAGAAGTAGCCTGCTTTCAGGCCGATGACAGACGTAGCCTAGCCACCTGATTTGTGGTTATTATGTCATAAGGATAACTTCGGGAATAGAACCCTAGAACAAGCCCGGAATCTGTTCGACACTTAGCCAGAAACGTCGCCGCAGTTGCATATTTTGTAATCCACCTTAATGATCTCGGGATTTCGTTGTGGATAAACGCGCCTATGAAGGGGCTTTAGTTAACTAGATTAATTCTCCGCCTGTAAACATAGACGTAGAAGTCAATCGCCTTAGCGTGAATCGCACTTTTGTATGGTGGTGGGTGTCTGTGTTGCTGTTGCCCGCTTCATAGCTGTCCTTGAACGTTCTTGTCTTGAGTATTTGAAAGAGAGGTTCACTTATGGATCTCAGCGAGCAACGGCTTGCAGGCTGCCTTTTCTAGCACTCCTTGTGGCGGACAAACATGGAACAGATTTTGATGTCCAGTCCTGGAAGCCACGCTGACTGGGATGGAGATCAGAATAGCCTGGGGTTCATGCTTCTGGATTCAAATGATCCTGTAACTCCAGGCGGAAATGAGGAGACCGATGAGCGCCAGCTGCATTTTGAAGAGAGAGATAGGAATGTCATGTCTCTTAGCCTGGGAGAGATATTCTCAGAAAATGCCTTAAATTTAGACGACTTGTTCCGAACTCCTCAGTATTCTGGTGTAGAGCAGGTATTCCCATGGGAGCAAGATGCAGAGCTCCCAACCTCAAAATGGGAAAGCCAGCTCTCATGCTCCCAGAACATCCCTCAAAGTAATCAAGACCAGCACCTAGAGGAGAGTGCCAGCCCCTGTTCCACAACTTCCCCAGCTGTCACAAGCAGTGCCCTACCATGGGCCAGGGAGGCCGCAACCATCCCAGAGAGCACACCTGTGTGCACAGACAGGCTTATCGCCGTCAACTCCACAGGTGATGTGGAGCGGGAAACAGGTGTGGACACACTCACACAGGAACCTTTGTCTCCACAGACACTCACACACACTTCAGCTCAGGACCCACAACACGTTTACACACCCGATGAGTCTGCAGTGACACACAGGACTCCGCAGTTTGATCACACACTTTCAGGTGTGTGTTTGGAGCCCGCAGTTCCTCCAGGTGAAACAAGCAGCCCTCTTGTGTTTGAAGGGATGTATCGGCAAGGTGTGAGCACAGAGCATCACATACCTCAGCTCTCAATTGAGGAGGATGCATCTCAGCAGACACAACAACAAATAGCAAAGATCTACAACAGTTGCATTTCACCACCAGACACACCTTTAAGTGACACATCTGAATATGCAGGGCAGGCTGTAGTGTTTGAAAACATGACAGAATCAGGAGTATGTCAGCACACCCTGGAAAGTCCACATGGAGACCTCATACCTTTTGAAGGTAGGGTTGAACTGCGGGGACACACTGAAGCTAACATTTCTCATCATACAGAGACTGAAGAAATGAATGCTCCCACATTATCTTCTCTTGAACAAGACAGTTTGACAGAACAGTCTTCACATGACCACAGTACATCGCCTGATTGTGATATTAGGTGTGAAGCTACAGTTATGCAGTTGTGTGAAGGTGATAATTTGTCTGTATTTACTAAAGAAGTACACACACCTGAACCTTTACTTGAGGACACATATCAAGTCCTGTCTGAACAAACACCGAAAGAGGATGCAGGACTAGAGAACATATATGTGGGAGAAATGTCTGAAACTGTATCAGAAGACGTTGTTTTGATTGAAGGAGACTTGCTTCCTGGCAGTGAATCTGAAACAGTTTCTGAACACTTAACCAAGACCAAAATACAGGAACAAGTCTGTCTACATTCAGAAGAAATTCATGAAGGTGATGTGCTGACTAATGAGACACCAGACAAAAGCGTATCAGAAAATTTAGCAGAGGAGTATCTGGACCAAATGGATACTTTTTCTGAAGCTACTTACAAGTCAGAATTACATCAACACCTACCTGAAGTAACTGTAGCTGAACACGCATCTGAAGACATTTTGCCTGGATGGATCTTTGAGGCAAATCCATCTGAGACAGACATATGTAAACCCATGGCTGAAAAAGGTGACTCGTCTGAGGCCCCTCTTGAGGCTGAACCATATCAGCTCACACCTGAAGTAGACATGTCTTCTGAACATGTCCCTGGGGCAGAAACACCTGATCACTCAAATCAGCCCACCCCAAATGGGGATTCTACAGCTGTGGAGGAAATTCAACACATGCTTCTAGCAGATTCTTTTCCTGAACAAACACAAGTGGTTGAGGAGGTATTTCCTGAGAATATCATCAAAGCTGGCAGCTCACCTGATTCTTCCAGTATTGCTGAGATAAATCGTTCAGATAAGAAAGACACACTTGACTTCAAAGACTCAGATACCATATCAACAACTTCCAATGAAAACACACACACACACATTTTCAGCTCTGAAAATATTGAAGATGACATAATTGCTCCTGCAAACCCTGAAAACATAGACATGACAACACTCCAACTTGAAAATTTTGATACTATGGACCCTCCAGAATTTGAAAATTCACTCAAGTCACTCAATGCACAAAACTCGGATGATACACACACCTTAAATCTTGAAAACTCACAAACATATGGCACTGAACACAAAAACAGGACAGACATCCTACTCAAATCTGACACCTCACACAGCACTGAAGACTCATCCATCTCACACACCATGAATGCTGAAAGAGCAGATGATTCAGACACATTCAGCACTAACCACTCCGATCATTTGCACGCCCCTGACACTGAAACCACAACTGAACTGGATACCACTTGCCCTGACCACCAGACTGTGGATGGGTGTGACTCTTGTGTTGAACCAATGAGTGATAACATCAGCATACAGCCTCAGGAAAAAACATGCACGCTTAACCCACCAGAATCTAGCAGTGAAAACAGTGACAGTGCACCTGCACCTGACAGCTGTCTTCCAGACACTCAGTCAGAAACTGTTAGTGTGTGTGCTGAGGACCAGGATGCCTCTCTCCCCCCAGGTGGCCTCCCCCTCCTGCTCACCTGTACAGGTGACCAGCCGAATGATGAGGGTGGAGCCTCGGGGCAGGCCTGCTCAGCCAATCGGATACCGGCTCAGTTGGAAGGGCACCAGGGGGAGGGAGAGGCTCCCCTCACATTCACCCAGGCAAGTCCTGAGCAAGAAACTCAAGCCCAAAGCCATGGCAGCTTACCAACGGAGGGGACCGTACAACAGTTGATGAAGGAGAGGGACATGCTGACTTTGCCTGAATATGAAAGCTTGGACCCAGATCCGCCGGAGAGCTTGGAAGTTCGGAACGCCGGCCCCATCCCTGTAGCCATGGGGTCCACGGAGCCCCTGAGAGCAGTGTTCCAGGCCCTGGATCAGGACGGAGATGGATTTGTACGCATGGAGGAGTTCCTGGAGTTTGCTGCTGCTTATGGAGCTGAACAGGTGCGTGTAGTTATTTTGTGGAACCTCCACATGGGTGTTTGGCCAGGGGATGGTGTTGATTGGTCCTTTTTTCATGATTGGAAGCTGAAAGTATTTTCTTATCAGCTGTTTTGAATGTAGGAAGTTAGCTTATAAAAATCATCCTGTGGGGGAGGATGGGGGTGAGATGGAATTGTAAAGGGTGTCGTTTCTATTTTTAGGGGGATGTAGGTTGTAGTTGTGTCATTTTTGTAGTTTTTCCAGACCACAGCTAATGCTGAAGGTTTCTGAAGCATAGTGGTGCACATTAACTTGTGTGTATCAGCTGACCTCATGGGACGGAGATAACCGAATGCTTTTCCATCCAGCTTTGGTTACTAATCAAATACACTGGCACTTACAGCAGTGTTAAAAGCCAAAGCTCTCAGAGTAACAATAAAAGGCTTATGCTAGGTGTGTGTGTTTGTGTGTGTGTGTGTTTGTGGTGATCACAACCTGTTTTATCTGAGAGGAGTTCAAACCCCACATCCAAACCTGTTCCTGGCTGACAGAACAGTGGCCTTTTGCATGTAAATGAGCAGCCATGTCTGTGTGGCCTGGTTTTCTATCTCTCACATTCTTATTTGCAGTACTTTTCTCACTTTTCTCTGGCGCCCTGTCTCTCCCTCTGTGCTTTTGTGTGTGTGTGTGTGTGTGTGTGTTTGTACTTGTGTGCGTGTGTTTCCACTGGTCACAATACACCCAGGGAAACCCAATCCCACAGATACTCCTCAACTCCTGTTTTATAATTCAGACCTCAGAGACACCAAACCCACATACACACACGCACAGTCCCTCGCTCCCTCCCTCTTTTTTCCCTCTTTCTCTCTCCCATTTTTCTAACCCAGCCCATCTCTGTTGCCGTTCCACTCTTAGTTTCTACTGTCTCTGTGTCTTTCTCTCTTTCTCTCTCTCTCTCTGTCATTTCTTTCACCACACACCCATCCCAGCTCCTCCTCGCTGGCTTTAAGCACATCATCCAACAGCCTATCCTGTCTACGTGCCTTTTAGCTCATTTGAACTGTCTGCTTTAAATGTTAGTTGGAAAGCTAATTAGCATTAATGCTTGCTGATTTGCCCAGCTAGAAGACTGCGCAACGAGGCAGCATAATAGGGATACTTTGCGAGGGTGAACCGACAGAAATACTGACAGTCAGGTTTGGTTCATTGTTATGAAGAATCGTCACCTGCTGTGTTAAGTCAAACAGGGGCCTTTGTTCTGAACTCCATTAGTTAGCTTGTTTTCTGCTTAGCCACCGTTAGCACTTGAAGTGTATTTGGAAGCACTGCAGTTGTCCTCGTTTCTGCATAGCAACGCAGGCTTTGTCTGTGTATCGGCTGGCTCCATTGCTCCACTCCCCATTGCCATCAGGCAAGCGTTTCTAAGGGTGAGGGCTAGGCTTGTTTCTGCAGGGAAGCTGAGTACAGTGTCTCTCTCTCTGCATATTATACGTGGCTGCATTGCAATGATATTGCTAGGCTGGATGAGCTCCATATTAGGCCTATGTTTTGCTGATGAACCATCCAACACATTGTAGGCTGTAGTCAGTTACATAAGCGGTCAGCCGTTAGCCCAGGCATGGAGCTGCTCAGTGCTGGCCGACTCAGCTTCAGCGGGATGTTTATTTACGTGGGGGGAGGGGGGTGCTGGACACACTGAGCACAAAGTGAACAGGCTGCACCTGCTTTTAACGGGCCCTCTGTTATGTGTGTGTGTGTGTGTGTGTGAGTATGACAGAGAGAGAGGAAGAATTGAAATGATTAGCCTTGAATATTTGAGGAGACTTTCAGGACATTGAGATCACTGTAGGAAATGACACATCCTCACTATCTCTCTCTTGCGCAGTTCATGCACACACTTTACACATACACACATGCACACGCACACACACACACAGTCTTTCATATGGCTGATGTTAAGTTTATGTCTATCCCAGGAGATTAGAAGCTCTCCCACTCCACCCTCATGCTGTGATCGCTTATAAAGAGTGTGTGTATGTGCGTGTGTGTGTGTGTCGGTGTGTCCCTGTGTCAGACAGAGAAATAGAGAGTGTAATGGACCACTGAAGTGGTTTGGGTGTGTTGCTGGAATTATTGCCTGTCTTGCCTCTGATGTAACTATATACGCACACACACTCATAACTACACAGTGATCACGAGAACGTTCCCTCTGAACTCCCCTCCCTGAACTCTCTCGGTTGCCTTAGCCCCGCACCTCCCAATGTCTGATGGGGCTGGAACAGTAGGCAAGGATACAAACACTGGTCAAGTTAAGGGCCAACTAGATGACACTTCCTCATATTGAGCCTCCACTGATCTTGTGAGAGCATATGACACTTATCAGTGTCTTATCAGTGGTTTTATAGGCTAGTCACTGCTCTTCTGAGCTGTTACGTAAATAGACTCAGAGTGAACTGCTGAGATCCTATGAAATGTGTGTTTCTCATTTGGAGACATTTTGCTGTGCATTCATGGCATGCCACTGGAATATCTTGGCGCTGGATGAGATGTTCTTGTCATCATAGTAATCCGTGGGGGTTTACTTTGGGGTTTCTCAGGGGTTTTATCATTGAAGCAAATGTAAACAAGATGCATTCACACTTAGAAGGTGGAAGAGACTTTCAGCATTGATTTATCTGTGATTGCATGTCAATAAATCTTAAAACTCGTTAGCCTATTACCTTATGTTGCAATATGATGGCAGCTGGAAGTTGGTGGGCTGTAGAATTGTTTTGACTCCTACAAAACCTCATGTAGATGATTACATTGATGCATTACTCTTGTTATCCTTCCCAGCAGTGTAGTGTTCACTGGATCCCCATTAGCTCAGACTGATGTTCTTCCCTCTGTTCTTCAGTGCTGTAATGCTTAGTTCCAATCTCCTATTCAGATCAAATGAAGGCTACAGAGACTCCTTCCCATCAGTGTTCTTTATTATTATTCCAGATCATAATATCACTACCAAGGGACTGGCATCTGAATGCTATTTGTGTCTAACTGGTAATGTGTGACCTTGGAGGATGTCTACTCAGGCTGTTTCTTAGATCAATTATGGCCAATCGCTTCATTGGCCATGTGCCCATCTGCAAGGTGGTGTTCCTGCTCGAGTCGAACACAGCTGATTCCACTGATTTAATGCTTTGAAACAGGCTGAATCAGGTGTGTGTGTGTGTGTGTGTGTGTGTGTGTGTGTGTGGTGTGTGTGTGTGTGTGTGTGTGTGTGTGGTGTGTGTGTGTGTGTGCGTGTGTGTGCGCGTGCGCGTGCGTGTACGTGGGTGTGCGCGCGCCTGCTCATATGAGCAAATGTATGGATCAGACCAATCAGATTTTTTTTTGTATGATGTGCTGTGAACATATTTGCCCATGTCAGCTAGAATCAAGTAAAGATAAAATCCTTTATTCACTTTTGTCTACTTTCTGGAAGCATGTCTGTTCTGTAACATATTTAAAATGAGCAGCTACCTGTAACAAACCTTGGCCCAGATAGATAAGCTACTGGCTCATGCCATTCACACAGTGAATCTCCTGATATATGGTGTTGTGGGGATGACATTCAGGTTGGATAATACAGAAAGCCCTCCGGTAGCATGATAGCCCAGACATCAGCTATTAAAGGCAGCATCTTCCAGCCACACATGCCTCATTCAGTGCTGTCCTAGTTTCCACTCATGATGACAGGATTTCAGGTGATTTGTGGAAGGCTGCCCTAGTCAGCACTCGCTCCAGCTCCTCTGAACAATTCAAAGCCAGTCCGGGTCAAACTAACATTCTCACAAAGGCATCCATACTGTTGAAAGAGGCCATTAATGTAGGTCTTTGGTGACCTGAACCACAGGCCCTTATCTGACCATACTTCTACACTTCACCCATTTGGCCCTCCCTCTGTTCTGAGAGGCTGCCTGTCTATCTCGTCCATTAGCTGTTAGCCATGTAGCTCCGTGCAGGAGTAATATCTTCCACTGAGCTGACCCTAAGAGGCAAATACATGTCCTAAATGCTTTGTGACCCCCATTGGACTGGTAATTGCATTCAGTATGGAGAAACTCCTGAGTCGTCCTAGTTATCCATGTCTGCATTTGGCTTTGTGTAAGTATTGTTTTTTTTTGTTTTTGTTTTTTTAGTCTTTTTGGTGAGTGTGTGTGTGTCTGTCTCATTTGAATGTTTTACTATGTTTCTGATCACAGCTGGGATGCAAATTCTGACCAGGAAGCTGAGCAGGAAGGCATTAAGCTGGTAGGACAGGGTGGGCAGAGAGTGCTGAGAGAGACAGAGAGAGAGAGATGGTTGGATAATGGCCATGGTGATGGGTCATTGTTAGTGGCCAGAGTGCCTCCTTGTGAGGTTAGGGTTGTCTCCCTGTGCCAGACGAGCAGCTAATAACAATAATAATACTAATTATAATAATGATAATAATAATAGTATAGATTTATACAGGCTGTTGAAACACTTTGGTCCCTTTGATGTAAAGTTGTTGTTGTGTGTGGTACAGCATAACCCAGTCTCTGCCAGACCACAACAGAGGACCTTGAGTGTCCGCTACAGGGCTGTGGCCCCTTCACACAACAATAGGCTTCCACTTCACATAACACACTACACTCAGATGGCCAACACAACCACAACCATCGTTACACAGGCATTCTCTCTCTCTCTCTCTCTCTCTGTCTTTCTCTCTTCTCTCTGTCTTTCTCTCTCTCTCTGTCTTTCATTCACAGTTTGCCCCCCTGCTTTTAGGTCAGAGCCCATTAATCCTCACTGGAATGTCCAAATTTCCCCTTTGTGTTTGTGTGTGTGAGAGAGAGTTCATAAAGCTCTCTCCCTCTCTTGGAGTGGGGTTTTCCGTGGTGAGGACTAGTGTGTGTGTGTGTGTGTGTGTGTGTGTGTGTGTGTGTGTGTGTGTGTGTGAGTGATGGGGGGGGGGGGGGTTGTAAGTGATTGAACTCCCCCCCCACTGAAGTGGACACAAAGCCTGTCTGAGAGGGTCAGGTCAGCCATGGTCATGAAGCTTTATATACACACACATACATACACGTACTCACTCAACACACACACGTGCACACACTTTCATTTTCTCACAAACAACAAAACCCTGCCAGAAGTGCATCATCTATCTTCACTCCTGATGTGTGACTCGTTTGTGGGTATCCTGCATCTGCCTTGCTGTTTGTTGTAGTGGGCGCTTCACACCCCTGCTCATCTCTTTATGCCACACAGCCCTGTCCCGTCACTGGCCTTACTCTGAGCCTTCACACTGACTTAAGACTATGCCCCACAGGCACTGTAACACACACACACACACACACACACACACACACACACACCACACACACACACCACACACACACACACACAGGGACATACTGGGCCAGTGTTAAATTGAAAAACCTTGCTGAGTATTAAAACGAGTAAAAAAGGTACTGTGTGTGTGTGTGTGTCTGTGTCAGAACTAGGTCTTGTCCGGGTAGCCTGATAGTAGAGCCACACGCACCAGTATCCCTTCACACCAAATTGTCTGTTGCTAGGTTACA